>JAWRVF010000109.1:0-112110 GCA_036785485.1 Physcomitrellopsis africana | reverse complement strand
AATTGATCTCAGATCGGCATATAATCTCGTTCGTATTCGCGAAGGTGACGAGTGGAAGACAGCATTCAGGACTCGCTACGGCCACTTTGAGTACTCCGTCATGCCGTTCGGCCTGGCTCACGCTCCCGCTACGTTCCAGCACTTCCTCAACGACATCTTCAGAGAATACCTCGACAAGTTCATTGTCATCTACTTAGACGATATTCTTGTCTACTCCAAGAACCCCGAAGAGCACGAAGGCCACGTCCGATGCGTTTTGCAAAAACTACGAGAACATGGTCTGCATGCCAAGTTAGAGAAATGCGAGTTTGGAGTCGAGAAAACAGAGTTTCTTGGTTTCATTATCTCGAAGGACGGCATCTCGATGGACTCCAGCAAAGTCAAAGCGGTACTAGATTGGCCAGCGCCTCGCAACACTCGAGAACTGCTTTCGTTTCTGGGTTTTGCCAACTACTACCGCAGGTTCATATGCAACTTCTCGAAGATCGTATCAAGTCTAACCAAGCTGCTAAGAAAAAACCAAGCGTTCGATTGGGGAACGACGCAACAAGCCGCGTTTCAAGATCTCAAGGACCAATTTGCGTCGGAACCTATTCTCGCACACACTGACGCGTCGCTTCCGTTTGAAGTCGAAACCGACGCGTCAGATTATGCGGTAGGAACAATTCTTTACCAAAAGAGTCCAGCAGACGACAAAAGGCATCCCTGTGCATACTTCTCTCGCTCGTTGAACCAAGCCGAACGAAATTATGGCGCAGGAGACAAGGAACTTTTAGCGATTAAGTATGCATTGATAATCATCGACACTAACAGAAGGTGCTTTCGTACAAGATGCGGTATACCGGACCTATGATCTAGCGTTGCTGAACCAAGAGTCACTCTCAAAGACGAAGCTCACGATGGGTACTTGTTCTTGATAGGATTCGATTTCAGGCAGTCACGCTGGGCGATCTCTGAGGTGAGCGGTGCCTCTCAGCCCGATCAGCAAAGCCATGTCACGACATCAGCGCCAATAAGCGTTCTGAACCCGAGCACTCTAGTCATCAACCAATGCGATGCGTCACCAAGCGCTTTCATCGAGGGAATCAAGAAACAAACGCGACAAGACAAAATGGCCTTGAAGAAGATCGCAACTCTAAATGCTGACAACGCCCATGCTGATTTTCGATTACAAGATGGCGTCCTACTCTACCGTGAAAGGATTTACGTCCCTGAAGGCCCACTACGACTATCCGTCCTCCAAGAACATCACGATTCCGCTCAAGCTGGTCACTATGGACGTAACAGAACATGGGAGCTCGTTGCCAGAGATTTTTGGTGGCCGGGACTTCGTCGATATGTGTCCGACTACGTGCGAACATGCGAGACCTGCACAAGAGTCAAAGCACCAAGACGAAAGCCTTTTGGTCTCCTGCATCCTCTACCAATTCCTTCCCGAAATTGGTCTTCAATCTCTTTAGACTTCATTTCGGACCTTCCATCGTCACGAGGATACACAGCGCTACTTGTGGTTGTATGCAGGAAATCCAAACAAGCCATGTTCATCCCGTGCAAGAAAATCTTATCCGCCGAAGATACAGCGTCAACATTCCTGCAGAACGTTTTCAGGTATCATGGACTTCCTGACGATATCGTATCCGACCGTGGACCACAGTTCATTTCAAGATTTTGGTCACGCCTTTTCGAGCTACTTAAAGTCAAGATCAATCTCTCCTCAGGCTACCACGCGGAGTCGGATGGGCAAATCGAACGCGTCAACCAAATCCTTGAGCAGTATCTCCGTTGTTTTGTCAACTACCAGCAGGACGATTGGGCGGACTACCTACACTTCGCCGAGTTTTCGTACAATAATTCCTTACATTCTGCAATAGGAGCAACTCCATTCTTTGCTAATTATAGACATCATCCAAGAGCCGATTATCTGCACCCAAGTCAGACACAAGTACCGCGCGCTGAACAGATCGTATCCGATATGGACGAGCTAAATTCCTGGATATCAGCCAATCTGCAGATCGCTCAAGACGACTACAAGAAACATGCCGATGCTAATCGACAACTTCACCCTGAGTTCAAAGTTGGCGATCTGGTGTGGCTATCATCAAAAAATTTCAAGACAAAGCGACCATGCACCAACCTCGACTATCGACGTCTAGGTCCCTTTAGAATCCAAGAGAAAATCAATGAGGTCGCATACCGCTTAGAACTTCCTCCGTCAATTCGCGTTCACCCCACATTCCACGTTTCACTATTAGACCCATATTGCCCTAACCAGATCCAAGGTCGTACACAGGAAATTCCGAAGCCAGTTGAAATCGACGACCAAATCGAATTCGAGGTTCAAGAAATATTAGACTCAAGGATATACCGCAGGCAACTCCAATACCTGGTAGATTGGAAAGGCTATGGACCTGCAGACAGATCATGGGAGCCCTCCCGAAACCTCAAACATGCGGAAGAACTACGGCAAGAGTTCCATAGAAAATATCCCAACAAGCCAAAACAAGCGCCAGCCAACAAGAAGAAGGGCATTCATAAGGGGAGGATGATGTCAGGGACTGATCCTGCCTAGCACGGCGGGAAGAATATCCGTATAGAACATTCTTCCACTTCATGACCGGCCATGTCCCGGAACATTCTTAGGAACGTTCCGAGCAGTATATCAGGGCGTCAGGGACAGAGATATAATCACTTTCTAATATAGCTTTCAGCTTATCACTTACGACATAGTCACATTACATTCTCAAGGTCCCTTCTCGTTAGCACAGCGCCTAGTCAGATCACGATCTCAAGGCTCAAGTTCACGTCTCCCGTTCACGCCCTTACACAAAGAAGCTTCTTAGATATAAATTGGATCTATAAGTATTTTTTATAATTATAATAATTTTTTTAATAAATCTCCTACTTCTAAGAAACTACCATGGAAGTATCTTGCGACTTGGATATTTGGCTCCTAAGCCATATAGTCTTCAAAAACCTTTTAGATAGCATTCTTATTGCTTAATATGTATAGATACAAAACTAATATTATTCTTAATTATTTAATGATTTGTATGTATTCTAATCTTATATTAATTATTTAATAATAGAAATTTTAATATATATATATATATATATATATATATATAATTTTTTAATTATCTATGAGTATTATTTTTCTTTTGATGAATCTATCTTGATTTAAGTCATTGACATTGTAAAGTATATTATAGCTTATATATGGTTTTATTCTACTTTCAATATTTATTTTTAAAGTGTCTCATTGTTACTCTTATTTTCTTGCTCCATGGATGGTTAAGTTTAACAATCTCTCTTATTAATTTTTATTAAGGCATTACATCTACATAAATAATATTGGCGATTGAAAAGACTTTAACTGCAAAAATTGCTTAAATTACACTATCAATACAAAGGGTATTAATTATGACAACATTGGCAATAGAAGTTGCATTAAGATAGGCAATGAGTTAAATGTCAATAACTTGATTTAAATCATTGCAAAATTACCAATAATTTTTCTTTAAATTCAAAAAATATTTTATTTGGCTAAAAAAAATTAATGGTATAGTTTAATGGTTTTTTGGTTTTTTCTTGATTTTTCTTATAATTCTTTAAGATTCTATTGTTATAAATTTTGTCAACTTATTTTCTACATCATTTTAAATAATTTTGTTGTTTTAATAAACACTCTATTTTTTTGATTTTAGATAAAGTTTGATTTACTTGTCTCATATATCTTCACACAAAGTAGCATTTTTTAAATATATTATAATGATTATTTGATGATTAAACAAATTTTTAATATCTTGAATTGATATCTTTTATATGTATTTTAAATAGATTATTTCTTTATGTAATAATTAAATTATATTTATCATTAAAATGACAATTATTGATTTATTATATTTTTATAAATGTTTAATTTGTATAGTTTATAAATATAGATTTATTATGAAAGTATTTAGATTTAATTAGAGTTTTTGTAGAGTGCATGTTTCTTATGTGTATAAGTTCAATATGAGCAAATTTAGTCACATATTATATTTCTACTAATATATGTTTTTAGCCTCCAAATAGCTTCAAATCTATAATTGAAATATTAAAATCCAAGTTTAGAATCTTTTTTTTATTACTTTGATTCACTTTATATATATATATATATATATATATATATATATATATAATTATCTTTTATATATACACATCTTATATAGTTTTTTTTACTATTTGTAATTTTTTAAAAAATTAATTTGTGATTTTTAAAAAAATTCTACTATGTTACAATTTCTAATTTCATATATAATATCTAGGCAAGATTTATATTTTATAAATAAGAAGTTGTAATCCAATAAGATTATTATTTTTTTCTAATAATTATATTAATGACTCAAAGATATGATTTCTATTATTACCTTGAAATAATTATCAAAAATATTTTAAATCTAGAGTTTTTACATTTTTTACTTTATTTTCTAATAATTTTTTAATATTATAGTCTTGCTAATAACTTTAAATTTGAAGTATGTAGGAGGTTTTTTATATCTAAAAATTTACTTCAGAAGATTATGGTGTAAAGGGCTTACTAAGATTCTTTGCTTGGTCAAGAAAAACTCTTACTTAGAAGCCTTGGCCTTTGTATATAGTACAAAGTAAAAAAAAGCCATAAAATAGATCAAATCATTTTTTTTCATTATAAGTCTAAATATGTCAATTCATATCTTAATACTAAAAATTACAAAAAGTATATAAAAATAAAAATAAAAAATATTTTTTAATGGTTATTTTTTAAAAAATTGATACAACTTCTTAAATTTTTTTAAAAACCATTTTTAGAGATGGGTCCATCAAAATTTCTAAAAAATAACAATATTCATGTTATAAAAGGAAAAAAATAAATTCCCTCTCATCTTTTCTTCTTAGGATCTTTAGACTAATTTTTTAAAACTTAGAATCAACCTAATAAGGTTTCTTAATTTTAATCAATCAAAGAATTTAAAAGTTGTAGCCTCTCATCTTATTTCTTAAGCAAATAGATACTAATATTAAAAAATAATCCATGTAAAAAAATAAGCTTAAAATTATATTAAAGTTATTGTAAAAGGATTGCAATTAGATAATCATTCTTATATAACACATATTACTTTTATAGAACTACCCTCAAATTCAAACTTATAAATGAATACTATTCTAAAGATTATTATCCATAGGATTAAGTTTGATGGATAGACTTCTATCTTCTATAAGGTGCCTCTTAGAGAGAAATTTGTAAGGAATAAAATCTTTTTGTTGTAAATGTATTTTAGATTACATAAACTTGCATCAATTAGAAACTATTAAGTGGGCAATAAATAAAATACTTTGGCATAGCTAAGGTATCTAGTTTGAAACTTAATATGTGTAAGAAGGTTATAATCTTTCTTAAACAATGTTAATACATATGAATTATATCATTTAGAAGTAATACATCTTCACTTGAACTCATCATCCTTGGATTACTCTCATTGTCCTTTGGCAATTAAAGTAAACAAGGAAATTAAAAATAATAAAAAAAGACATATGCAATTTTTTATATTTAGATGAACATCAATTACAAATATCCATCCTTTTATCTCCCAATCTAAGGGTAGTTTATCCCTAACCTAGTGCATATGCTGGCTCATGTTTTGTAGGGATTTAGACGGATTAATGTTTTTTGGTTATTTCTGGTAAACATCCTCCTAGATAAATTTCTAAGGCCCATCTCTTGTGCAACCCAGCCTTGCAGGGCAGGGATCTGACAAGGGCATTATGGATGCCCTTACCCTCACACCTGCATCTCCTGAACCTCCAAATCAGGAAACATGACAGGCTAGAGAGATAGAGAGAGCACCTATCCTGATTCCTAATCCCGGGAGACATGAGAATTCTCCACCTCCCAAATTCCAAGGCACACGCCTTGGAACGCAGTGGAAATGAGTGCTGCGAAGCACCCACGACGCCCCGGATCCCACAGAATCAACATGATTAGTGGATCCTGCTAAACACCAACCTGAGGGACCAGAATGGTCTGCCAACTCCCATCGCAATGCTAATACGACAGCGTGCCCGTTTTGTCTGAATCGAGCTTAAACTCCACCAGAAGTCCTGTTCCGAATGAGTGGACGAATGGCAACTGAAATAAACTGGTCACAGTGCGGGTTTCCGCTTCGTAGTCGAGAACGTGGACCATAACAATAGCACCCCATTCGACTGGTTTCATGATCTGCCGAGCCAATCCAACGCCCACGCGTCCAGGACGATTCCGTGCACAGGGGGGACGGAGGGATACAGGGAGTGATCCAGCGCAGCGGCATTCCTATTTCAACCCACAGGGAAGACTGCAACAAGATTCCAGTTGCTTCTGTCAAACATTTACTTATTCCAGTTACTGCACAGTCCGTTTACTGCGTAATGAACTTTGTTGTCAGTAGGTGGTGTGCATGCAGCCTGAAGAAATCTACAAAAAATCATGCGACAGTCCGTGTGCACACATTCCACGTTCATCCTCAGCCAAGGTTTACGGGAATCGGAATATTGTTCCATGATCCGTTTGTTTGAACTTTGCGATGAGTTAGATAACTGAATCCTGGAACTGTAAAAGAGATTCTCCTCAGGAAAGGATTATTGCACATGCTTCACCAAAGCTTTACAGTGGCACAAAGGTATTCGTGGGTCACACAGCACTTTGCCAGGACACGATTCATTGGCAGAGTGCTAACAGACATTTAACATAGTTTAATCCCTGCTACTTTCTAGGATGATTTTATAGTTCAACTGTAAACGCTACAGGCACAGTTCGACAGCTCGTAAGGTGCGTCTTTATGACATAATCGGAAATACAAAGTCAGCATGTGACATGAGACAACAATTTGTGTATCAATCGAGAGATTCTGTAGTCCATTTCCGTGAAAGTGATGAAAATGCTGACAAACGCCCTTGAGCCTTTTCTTCTGCGAACTGCGACGGATGTCAGTAGACAAGTCAGTTAGAGCAATATCTGACATACTCGCACAATCCCACTACACGACAAGCTAGAGCATCAGAAAAGACTACAGGTATCAACTGTAGCAGAACAACCGCGATCCTTCATGAGTGACAGCATGAAGCTTGAATTGTTTCAATACTTCAATGATTTAGCAGATTTGTGATGAGATTCAAATACCATCAAATACACAGTTGAAGAGTTCACAAATCTGTTACTACTCCAGCAAATCACCGCGAGTAAATCAAACAAAAATCTTTTCAGATCGATGCTGAACATCTCAAGAGAAAGCAAACAGTACATTTTGCAAAAAATCACAATGATTTTCAGGAAATCGAAGAGAAACTCGTCATCAGTGTTATAGAAAATGAGTTGTCGAAATGCAATCGTCAGAAATGCCCTTGTTTACAACATAATGATGTACAATGTATCAGGGATGCTAAATTGAGAACTATTACTTCCTCATTCACGAACGCACATCCAGTTCCACCACTACCTCCAGCTACTCATACTTCCCACTTACTGAAAGACTGCAGCAAATGCCAATCCATCACTAAAGCCAACATGCACTTTGCCTTCTGGTAAACCTATCGAAAGATGAACTACAGCTGTAATATTGTAATGTTGAAAGTCAAGCGGATGACCTGGTACCAGAACCCAAGTCATTCTGTCTATCCAAAAAGGACCATGAAGTCCCCCGACTTCCTCATTCCGAATCTTTGGAGGATTACACGAGCACCGCACGTCAAAAGGTGATTCTAAAAAAATGTTGAATGCAGGATCCGGCTTTGTAAGCAGAAATCGGCTTTAAAAGTACTAAAATCCATCTGATGCTTCCAAAAAAGCGAAAATCCGCTTCGCCCATGAGGTACTCCCAAACTTCCAAAACCATTGGATCCATAAAAAGTTTTACTGCAACCAAGAAGACATTAGGTTAAGAGTAACATACAACCATCCACAGCAACCAAAAAAAATGCTCATACCACTAAATCTCACAGTAACTCTCAAAGACGTCACATAACTTGCCCAATCCAGATTTAAGACCTACACACTCTTCATGCATTCAGACCCATGCAACCTCGCATCAAACTCCAAACCTCCTTCAACTCCCATTCCCCCAACACGACACACATCCTCCACCTCCCAACCTCACTTCCCCAGCGCTTCCACTCCCACAGCTCACCATTACTGACACTGCGCTCGCGCTCGTCTCCTTCTTCAGCTTTATCCCCTTTTTCGACATCTTCTTCGAACTCCGCTTCTTGCTGTACGCTCCTCTCACCAGAGCCAGAGGCGTCACCGCCGTCCCTCGCCCCAGCGTCGTCGCCTCCTGGAACGTGTGGAACACCACCGCGCTCCCGCTCGCCAGCTCCTGCCGGCTGCTTCCGTTGCACACGTACCCGCGAGGACACACCGACGCACCCCACGACTCCGAACCCGCCTGCCCCCTCGCCAGCCCGCTCACGTCCACGCTCATCGCGAACGCCGCGGGCTTGAACACTGCCACCACCCTCTCCACCAGCGCCCCCAGCTCCACCTGTCCGCCCCTGTACCCCATCGCCTCGAAGCTCGCGTAGCTGAACCCCTCCTCCGGCGTCACGTGGATCGTCGAGTGCGCCGCGCCCTCGATCCCGTTCATCGAGTACCCGCACGGCTCGAACGCGAAATCGCAGATCCGCGACTCCGGCAGCAGGCTCTGGATGTTCGCGGCTGCGGTCATCTCCTCCCCGCTCTCCCGCCCCGCTCCCTTCGAGAACTGCCCCGCCGACCGCCTGTCCAGCTTCGTCATGCACATCTCCACCGTGTACACGCACTCCTCCTCCTCCTTCCCCGCGCCCCCACTCGCGTGTGCGTTCTGCTCGCACGCCGTGTAGATGTGCCAATTCGGGAACTTGCCCCGGCTCCCCATCACGTACGCCTTGCCGCCGCTCCCCACCCCTCCGAAGTACTTCTCCAGGTATCCCACCTCCTCCGAGAAGCTCCCGTGCGGGTACGGCTGCACCGCCGGAAACATGAACGTCCCGCGCGTGTACTTCACTCGCCTCACCTTCATCGCCAGCCGCGCCACCGCCTCCAGCAGCACCGGCACGATGCACAGCAGCTTCGTGGTGCCGCACGTCTTGATGATGATGCGCTGCGGATACACGAACAGGCTCGACTCCGACAGCACGTACGAGTCCAGCTCGGCATTGCTCAACTGCGCCACGATCGTACACTCCGCCACACACAGCATGCTATCCAATTCCGACCTCGTCAAGTCCCGCAGCCCGCGCCCATTGGGGTCCTTGAACACGGGTGCGGCTTGGAACTCCATGTCCAGGCGCTTCTCGAACCCTTCGAACCCCGTGCTGGCCGCCACGGCGCCAGACACCGGCGCCACCTCCGACACACAGGCCGTGGCTCCCATATTTGAAAGCCGGTTTTGTACACGAGATTAGTTCTACAATGTCTCCCTGCAGAGTGTATCTACAGCGCAGGGAGAACAGCCTACTCGAGCGGGAACGGACCGAAGCTGGTCTGTAGTTAAGTCAACGTCACTCAGACAATTTCACAATACAAACAACCTATTGAAGACGGCATAATTTTGGTGTAGGTAATATCAGGAAGGCTTCCGCATACACTGCACATTGCGAGGCACAGAAGGGTCCAAATTTGAGTCTACAAAATCTCGATTTGCAAGTTGAAAAGAGTATCGCAGCATTAGGAAAATTGAAGCCTTCAAAAAGTCCGCGTCGACAGAGTGACGAGCATCTGCAGTCGTACGCAATGGTTTAGGAAATCTTACGTTGGAGTACACAGCACTGCGGTACTTCTTGCTACCACCGTGGGGGCGCACGTCTTCAATCACGTAGCCGAGAGGACTCTCGTATTGAACAGAATTGAGAGAGGACTTTTTACCAGTACTGGCTCCCATTGTCACATGCAGATACTCTGCAACAATCACGGGCGATGATGAACCTGGTTCAGTGAAGCTCAAACACAAGTTCAATCCAGTATTCACACAAAACCCAAGCCAAGTGTCCACGCGCCAGGCAGCAAATAACAAGCAATCCTCGTCGTCGCTCACAATCAGCTAATGCGCCAAGAAGCAACAACCCGGGCACATCCTGAAGTCTCGGCTACACCCCCAATACTTACACAGACTTCGTCGTGGTGACTGATAGATTACACCCGCGCAGAAAGCACGCCAGGATGCACCCCACCCCACTCCTTTCGATGCGGCGCCTGGGCCAAGTGCCGTCCACAACTCACACGGAGTCGTTCCTTGGCGAGGATGGACAACGTCCCACCCAGCGAGCAATCAGCCACCCGATATTAACACAACCCAGGATAGGGACCAACCCTAAGCTAACTGTGCAACAGCGATACCTGGTACAGTTTAAACACCACCCCAATTCCTTGATCAACACTGCAACCCACAAGTAGCCGTGCTGCCAGAGGAAACAGATCACTTAGGATTGCGTGGACTGAGGCACTGGCGATGGAAGAAGGAACTGGAGACGAGACTGGGAGGAGAGCCCGTGTGGGCACACGAGAAAGAGATAGCAAATGCGAAGGGAGGAATCGGGGACACACACACACACACACAGGCAGGGAGGGAGGCAGGGAGAGAGCGACAGTGATACACACACAGCTTGAGGATTTTTGAAGATTAGAGGCGAAGAGGGTTATATAGCCATTGCTTTCCTACCCGGGGGCGTTAGAGCCTGAACCCTACAAGCGCATGAGGCTGCCGTAACTCCCGGTCCTACCCCTCCGCCTCGCTGCGCTTCCTCCCCTCGCGCCTTCTAACCAACCATCACCCGCTGTGGCAAAAGAAGGGGGAATCTTCACGGCCCTGAATGTGGTCCCGGCACTGAAACCAGGAATCATTTCCCACATCCACTCCTCCATTCCCCCCCCCCCCCCCAAATCCCTTGTGGTGTTACTCCATCTCTAGGGTCTGTTTTTTGGCTGTGTTTCTCATGCAAGCTACCCCATCCAATTGCTGGTACTGCCAAAGTTACACCCCAAAAGAAACAAAACAAAAGAGCCTGTAGCTTGTCTTTTTCATCACCATCTTCTTTCAAGGTGAGACTTTGTTGTAAGGTTTATAGTGAATGGGCTGCGAAGGAGGTTTGCATTTTATTTTACTATTCCAACTTTGATGCTAAGCCTTAGCAAATGATTAGAAACTGAAATTCTAGCTGTTGAGATCTGCCTGCTGTTCATCTATGAGAGAGCATCCAATCCAGTTTCCTCCAGAATAATGACAAATCTATGTATCTGATGCTGCCATTTTTTTTGTTGTATAAATACTGGAGTTATGAGATGAAGAGAGGCCAAGGTACATAGAACATGCTTCTGTGGCCTGCTGCTGCATTTGATGGGGTGGTGACATTGGCAACATGGAGTTAGGGTTTTGAGGAGATAGATGCCAGGAGCATGGTCCACCCCCTGAATCCCTAGTGAGTAAAGACAGATTTTGAAGGCCCCTTTGCTAAATCAACAGGCCATTACTGCACCAGCCAATGCCACAGTTAAAAGTACAATATGCCAAAAAAGCTTTGGAAGAGCCTGAAAAGTGCTTTTGGGGGCTTACTTAAAATGGGCGTCATGAAAAGGGGTGTCATTAACTTCTTGATTGCAATGGGGGCATTTATTGCTCCCAATTCTACTAAAGACAAAAGCAGACTCATCAATCCATCAAGCATCTAAAGCCAGCTCTTCAATGCAGTTAACCCTTAGGGTTTGTTTTTAAGCACTGGTGCTTTTAAAGCTAATGTCCTTTCTTGTTGCAGCCAGTATTGACCCAGTTGAGTTGGCTTCAGATTTACTGCGTTAGGCACAATTGAAAGTCCCTATATATATGCTGTCTATGCATGGAAAGAAAAAAGAAAAGTGGAGAGGATCTTAACTATAGGGACTAGAAAGTTTCTATGTGCTGCTTTTTACTTTTTGGATGACGCATCTTAAAACACTTGCTTTCCGAATGGATAAAATATTGTGTATTTCGCCATCACACAGTTGGGTTCACGTACAGGCAGTGACAATTTTTTTTTTTTAATTTAAAATATCCAAACTACACTTGGGTAAAGTGAGAAGCAGCTATCCAGTTTTTTCCTCTCATTCTATTATCATTATTTTTATTTTTTGAAGCTTCTACACCTAGTTTCACTCTTCAGAAAACTGACATGTGCTCAGCCTATTCTCTAGCTTGTCTGGAACCTTTTGGTGGTAATTAGGCATATCATGGAGAGTCTGAACTTATTCTATGAAAATAGAAACAAAGCCATATTTTTACTTTCATAAACTGCCTTCAGTATTCCAACCAATTTTTTAAATAATAAAAAATGTCGTAAAATTTATGAAAGAATCCACATATCAAGGAATGAAAGAATTGCATGTGAAAAACAAGCAATGAAGAAATAAACCAGTCTATTAATAGTTAAGTTGTGTTTTTGTTTACAAATTATAATATTAGTGTTATGGTTGCAAGGAATGTCTCTAAAACAATGTATACACATACACACAAGATGGTTTCCACATGGAAAAGATTTAATAGTAACTAAATTTTACATAAATTCTGTGTGAATAGTTTTAAGTGAAATATTAACTTGTTTTCAAACAAGAGAATGGCTGGAGCACTCATGAACTATTTATGCACTCAACAACACAGTTTTCTGCTGGTAAGTGATAAGTACTAATAAAGCACTAATTAAGCAAAAGCTCCTGATTAGAAAATAGAAGGATGAGAGAGAATGAAGGAGCTTAGAGTGGATTGGAATTGAAGCATTCCAGCAGGAGGTCAGCGAAGTCTTGATGGCATCATTGTTGTTGATTAGAAGTCTATTCTTTCCCTTCTTTCCATTCTTCTTCTTATGCTCCTGGATTCATGAGATTCTTATCTTAGACTTACCACAAACTCAATCACCCAGTATTCTCCTTCCTCTAATTCATTCAGATCCATTCATTTGGTTCTAAGTCAACATTACCCCCCCCCCCCCCCCCCTTTTTCCTCTTCTTCATTCCATCTTTAGTGCTTGTTCTGTTTACAAGCTCCCAGTCTTGCAAACTTGAGAGCGTGGGTATCTATTGTTGGGATCATGGGGAATGTATCACCAAACCAGCATGTGAGAACGACCATTTTCCAAAAGCTATTAGAACTTGTGGGCAGAGATTCCACCTGAGCTTGGACTCTAGCCTTGAAGCTTTGTTTGGGCTCCTTGAAAGAGTGGAGGTTTCCAATGACACACAAGACAAAAAGAAATGTGTGTAGGACAGGGCATTTCTTTGTGCAGTTTTTTGGAAATATATATATATATATATATATATATATACATGTATTGCTTCTACCAGCTTGTGACTTTATGATGTTGCTCAAAAGTTGTAAAGACTTTATTCTATTTCTATCTCTTTTCTTCCTTGTCTTTTGCAACAGTAGTTATTTGTGCTAAAACTAAACAATGATTTAGCAAAAATAAGTGGTGATTATTTGAGAAATTTGAAATGCATGCTAAGTTAGATTCTTGTGTAACATGTGTATTCAAGACAAACAAATCAGATTAAAACACTATCTCTCACTGTGAATAACTTACACCATTAATTAAGTGAGATAGATCAATACAATTTTAATCAAAAGAGAATTAAAATAAATAAAATAAAACACAAGCAAAAAAGAAAAAGATATTTTAAAAAAGGAAAAAAAAGGTTGTAACAAACTCATAAAAATTTCCCAAAGATAATATGCAAAATTTATATTTGAAAAGAATCAAAACAAGTATCCTTTTGGCCGTATAAAAAGTTGAAAAAATCTGAATTGAGAACACTCATGATTATTTACAGTGATTATCCTTTTGACAAACACTGAAACATTGGTATTTTACTCATATGATTTTGCATATATGTATATATACATGTAATCATGACTGTAACTCATGCTTTAGAAGAAAATTAAGGCATACGAAATTTCACATGCTCACTGAGATTGTTTATTTTTATTTTTATTTTATGTTGTAATTCATTTTTTTATATTTTGAGTTAACAGTTACAAGATTATCAAATTTAAAATCTAATGTATTTACTAATAAACTTTATGACACTGAAACAAAACCACATTCAAACATACTACATGCAAAGGCATGATAGTACTGTGAATATTTGCAAACATGAAGTCAATTTTAATAAGAACAATAAAAATAGTAATTCTTTTTTGATAAATGAATATAGAAGAATTATAATTGATTTTGAGATTGATTTTAGAACAACTTGTGCACTTTTGCATAGATTTTATTACACAACTTTTGCAGGAATAGCATATATGTTTTACCATTATTTACCACATTCTTTTATGTATTACTATTGTGTTATTAAATATGAAAAGGAAAAAGTGTGTGTGTATATATATGTTTGTATATATATATATATATATATATATACACACACATTTATTGACAATTGGGTACCCTTTTTAAGATTAATTGTATAGTTGTAATAATGGTGTGCATCCAAAATGTTCATATTGTTCTTTTTGGATGTATGAATTTAAAATTCTATATATATATATATATATATATATATTCTTAATAACCTTGATAAAGTAACATCAATTACTATGATAGTGAGAATAACTTAAAATTGCAAGGTATTAAATTTATTCATACAGTTTTTATCACAAAATAACAAAAAAAAAAAAAAAAATCAATCTTTTATAATTATTTAATTTTACACAATGTAATGAAACTGCTATGATTTCCTATTGTTAGTTTTTAAATCCAAAATATGTTCACTTACAAATCAGACATGATAATATTCAATTAAAAATTATATATATATATATATATATATATATACATATCATAAAATATGATTTCATAGTTTCCTTAAAATAATACATTATTAAATATAAAAAAAAAATACATTATTAGTTAAATTAATTAAATCAATATTATATCCAGTGTTTTTGTGGATATTAGTGCATTTTTTCAATTTTAATTATGTAACAATTATTTGTTCCTGCTACTACTGTAATTTTTTTAATTCAAGTTGAAATTGTTATGATTACATGTATTTTGCATCTCATACTTAGGTTTCTTTGTAGAACTAATTTTTTAAAGAGATTCTATAATCATCAAACTGTTTTTGTAACTCAAATATTTTATTTTGCTGGTTGCCACCAAAATTGATTATGTTATCCATGTAAAAGTAGAATATTCTCTTGAACTCTATCTCTTTTGTATTTTTCTTATATTTTTATATTTTTAAAATATAGAATTACAAATGTTTTAAGTTGTAAATATTACTAATTAAATGAATTTGTATAAAATACACAATGTAAATAACTTTGCAACTAAATTTCAATGATAAATTTCATTTTATGCAATTATCAATTATGTCAATAATGTCATTGCCATTTCCAATCTTAAACCTCAGACTAACAAGCCTGTTTAGAATCAATTATTAGCCATTCGACTTAATTGGGTCTTTAGAATCTTCTAAAATGTGAGTTTTGTCTTCAGATGGTAAAAAGTATAACTTTTTCTTTGAATTTTGCATTCATCAAGTAGCACCTTCCCTAATTTCATCATTAATTCAATTCAAAAACATTATTTATGTATTCAGTCCTTTTTAATTAATACATTATGGTCTATTAAAAACTTGATATATTATAAATTCTTGATTTCATTCTCCATTACTTTTCTACAATTTTATATTTAAATAAATAAAAAATGAAAAAAACTTTTATAAAAGAACTTGGGGTATGAAAATAGGATGGTATTAATTTAATTGTTCCCAATGCATAGTTTATTTTTTTCTATTTTTCTTTATAAACCCACTGATTCAAGAAACATTAACTAAATATTGATATAACAAATACTGTGATAATAAACTTATTCTATTTCAAAATATAATAAATAATTAAATAAAATAATTACTACATGAAATTATGATATCTATAATTGCATGTGTATCATAATGTATAATATAAAAAACATATTTTATTATGTGTAATACAAAAATAGTATTTGTAACAATCATATAAAAGAATGAAACTTAAATAAATTTAAGTAAACAATATTATATTTAAATTATTTATCATCTAAAATATTCACAATAAAACTAATAATTATAGTTTTAAGTAGAAGTAATATAACCATTACAACATCAATAATATAGTGTTCAACTTATATTTAATTTTATTATACAAAAATTTAGCTTTATTCTAGAGAATAAATAAATCCATTATTCTTCAAACGTGTCAGAATGATTTGTATTTATACCATACACAAAAGAAATGGTCGTCCATTCTTCTTGGAAATAGTGAGCAATCCAAAGAGCATGAGATAGGGGAATATGTTTGTTTTGTATGCTTAACCAATCTTTGTGTTTACAAAGACCATAGCTTGCATTAAACTTCCATAAAAGTTTTTTTAACAAAGTTGTAATTATCATCCATATTATGAAGTATCTTGTATCATTTGTTGTTGGCAACTGCATTTTGACAATTTGAACACACAAAAATGACAAGGTCTTAAATTTAGTAATTTAGAAAGATTAAAAAGTAGAGAGGATCTTGTAGGATTATCTTATCAAATATGGTAAGTGTGTTGGCTTAAAACATAGTAAAGATGTGTAGAAAGAAACAACAATAAGAAAAAAATAGTGCAATTTTTTTTACCAAAGTTTGAATTGGAGATGACATGCTACAATGGAGAACCATTGCATCAAAACCATCTTCCTACCTTAAAGAATTGTTTCTTACAGACATTTTTTATTCAACAATTATTCTTAAATAATAAGACATGATCAAATATATAATTTGTGAAAAATATCTTTAAATTTGTACAAAATTTCACAACAGATTCATCTTTAAAAAAATTCAAATCGAAAACTCTCAAAAAATATATGTATATGAATATTCTTATCAAAGTTTTATAAATAGAATTTGATCATGCAATTCAAACTTTGTAGTTTTCTCAACAATTATTTTTGAGAATTCAAGCATAGTATGTGTTAAATTAGTTTGAGGTTTTCAGCATTAAATAGCTAATCATATGTATGTGTGTCTATATATACATGTATATATATAGACACACACACACAAATACTATCCTTCACATTGACTTGTTCAAAATGGTCTTGAATTGGGGCAGAAGTAATCTCGAAGCCCAGTTAACAGATTTCATTCATCCGTATGAGCCTCGGTACGCCCCAGTCCACCCTCGCCTGGAACGAGAAAGTCGGGACCCTTCACATGGCTAACACTGGACCAGTCCTGGGCTTGGTCTGGTTCCAAACCAAGGGCTGTCAGCTGCAAACAAATGTGGCAGGTCATGGAGATGCTAAAGTCATGAATAATGGGCAAACCACACAATTTCATTCAATTTAGTACACACTCTCGTTCTCATAAATCACCCATTGGTGAGTGTAAGTGTGGGTGTGTTAGTGTGACACCATAATTTACATAGAAGTTGAATTAAAAAATTGGAGTGGTGTGTATAAGATTATTTTCAATTATCACATTATGTAATTAATTTTTACATGTGCACTATCACACCATTCCAGTCATTGATAATGTACAAAAGTATAATAAGTAAATAAATAAAAATGTTGAAATGAAAACATTATTAGCTGAAATAAAAAATAATACAAGTTTCACAATTTGTTAAAATATCCTAAAAACATGAATGAATTCATTCTCATAAAAAAATTTGAAATAAAATCCCTTAATGTGTGTTTCTTTGTTTGTTAAAGTGGATATGTTTAAACTAATAGAATAAAAATAGAATAAAATTTATGAAAATTAATTGAATGTGACGTCAAACTTTCATACATATATATATATATATATATATGTGTGTGTGTGTGTGTGTATATATATTCATAGAGAATGTTCTTGCAATATTTGAAAAAAAGACATCTTTCAAAGCATCTCATCACGTACTAATGCACCAAAAGGATACTTTGTTATTTCGAAATGAAAAGAATATTGTTGGATCTAACATTGAAAACAATCATGCCAAACTTTGTGAATACAAATAAATAAATAAATAAACAATCTTACTATATCATTCTTGAAATTTTTCATTTGCGAACTTGGATGATAATTATTATGATCATCATTTGTGGTCGAATAATAAAAACGTGGTATTTGTTGAACCTCGTTTGTAATAAGATTGTAGTGAGAGGCGTACTTGAATGAGGGAACACAACTGCTCTATCCACAATACCACACCTGCACATTTTGACAGACAGGGGCAGGGGCTCGAGCAGACGGGCAGACGAGAAAACGGGGTGATATCCCCTCAAGACAAGGGGAACACGTTCCCAACCGAAGGAGGGCTCCATGAAGCTCTCGCTCTAAATCCATGGTGGAATGCTCTTCAGCTGGGGAACTCTTCATCTTAACATATTCCACCTGCCCTGTTCCCCACAGGAAACTTCATGTTCAAGCTCCCTCAAGGGGAACTTCGAAGGGAGAACGAGTAACTGTAGCTTCATATTCCCCACATTGCTGTAAGCACCTCCCAAATTGTGTTGAACTGGCATAAATACGTGTCCTTCAGAAAGTATGTGTGTGTATGTGTGTGTGTGCATATAGTCTTCAAAATTTGTAGAATTTTATGTTAATTTTAGTTAGAACGAATATACATATGAACTAAAAAGGCATGGATTGAAGGTAAGTTTATCCAATTAAAAAGAAGATGTGAATATTAATAAAATTACCCATGTTTCTTCTTTTTAGAAATTAACCAAAACAAGATGAAAATAATCATCACAGTCCCCATGATATGTCTCTCTCTCTCTCTCTCTCTCTTGTGTGCACACACACAAATAGATAGATAGATATATTCTGCAACAAAAATACATCCCAAGAAACAAGTTTCAGTGTGTACACACAAAAAGGACAGTTTATGAATAAAAATCTTACATACATATGAGTATGAAGAAAATAATCCAAATCACTCAGTCAAATTCAACACAGTAATCAGTCTGAATAATTGCCTTCTAATTTTACTTTTAATTTCTGCTCGTTATTCTTAATAAAGAAAAAACATTAACCTAAATAAAACAATGCTAAAAACATGTTAAGGTAAGTGTGAAACGAATAAATTTGGGTGTTTCATTTAGCTGATTATGGAGCAATGTCTGGCTCTCCATGTTCATGGATTATTCTATTAGGATTGAGCAATCATTAATTTAATTAATTAATCAATTCCTGGGGCTGTAAACGTTCAACCCATGTGACAATGCTCTTCTACATTTATAGAAGAGGATGGGCTAATTCCAGGATTAAAGATTCTTTGCACACAGTGATTTGATTAAAGATTCTGGCCGAAGTATTTTCCATGTGTTCACACCTGGGTTCTTAACTCAAGCGTTTCAAGAATAAACATGCAAATAATATTTAATCAACTTCAGTTCAGTGTGTCTTCTCGGACTCTTTCTGGAAAGAATACTTTTTGTTACATACATATTCTGAAATTTTCTTCACTTCAACACAAATATACATTGTAATAAACCTACTTATAACATGTCTTAACACATGTCATGCATACTACAATACTATTTATCTATATATGCCCACTTAGTTATAAAGCCAGTTTTTGTACTCAATTGCAAAGCTATATATATATATATATATATATCTATATATATATACATACAAACAAACAGAGGCATGCATCGCCATGCTCACTAAAGTTTTTATTTATTCATTTTCTTTCTGTTTTGAATGTGGTTGCAAAAACCTCCACCTGGTGATCATCCATTAATTCATTTCATCCATAAGCATATATTCATCTATCCTGGTATGCATGTTCTGAGCACAAAACTGTGCTACTGGTCTTCATGTTCCCCAACATTCCTTGATTAGGATCTGAATGAAATACTTGCTCACCATATATTTAGGCATTCTAACAGTTTCAATTTAGATTTGACACAAAAAGGCCCTACTGATTAATTTTCTTTAATTTTATGCATGAATTAAAGAGCTTACTCATGGCTTAACCATGTGGTCTAGATAGATATGCAAGTCTATTAAAAGCCAAATATAAGGCTCAGTACAAGTTTGGAAAATAAGTACAAATTACTTGATAAAGACACATGGATGGACAATGTGGATCCAAAATCAACCAAGGCAAGAAGGAAAGTTAAATTAGGTCATCAAATCTCCTTTACTATTGGTTCACCAAGAATCAATCTCTATACTAGATATTGACGAGAACACATTTTTCAATAAATGTTTATCCAAACAAAGAGTAAAATCAAATTCTTTAAACTAATTCAATTAATTTGGTAATCCATAATCTAAATGTGATAAAAGTAGCCTAAGAAAAGATGCAATTTCTTGAAATAATGCAGTTTCGATTGATAAATTGACTAATAGACTAATCTAAAGGTGGCCCTACAACCCAAGTTTGACATGAAATCCTTTATAATGTAGCAAGCTATAATTATTGTGAATGAGAGCCTCTCTAGCACATGTCTTCTTTTTGAATGCATAAACATAATCTAGATTTTATATATCTCAAGATTAAAGGAAAGATTTTAATTTAGATTCAATCTCAGTCAATAATAACCTTCAAGGTGGAATTCTTCTACAAGTTGAATTTGGAGGTTTATTTGTAGAATCTATAGATATGCAAAACATATATACAAACAAAATATTTTAAAACATAATCATGTAAAAATTTTCAAGTTTTAAAATCTTGATATTACTTTAACATTAATATTTATATATATAAATAATATATATATATATATATATATATATATCAACATTAAAAATCCTATGTCTTTTATATTGGAAATTAATCTTTGTTTATTTTAATATAAATTAAATAATATATAATTTATTAATAAATTATTATAATATTTAAAAAATATTTATCATTTAATGTGAACATGAATTACATAAAATTCTTCATTAATTGACCATTGTGAATATCTAATATAATATATATTACAAAAACTTATATAAAAATTTATATAATTGATAATTTTTAGTAAATTAAAATTTATTAATATATTTTTAAAAAATAATAGAAAAAAATTTAAAAAATATATATCTTTAAATATTTAATTATTTATTAATATATATTAGCCTTTTATTTTATATAAGCTTATTGTTATTTAATAAAAATATTCTAAAAAAACAAATCTATATATAAATAATTCTATATTGATTTATAATATATATATATATATATATATATAAATTTAAAAAATATATTAAATGAGTATAATTTACATTAGCACTAGCTCAAAAATAAATATTAAAGATTTATAATTAGATAAAAATACTTACAACATCATGCTTAGAGTAAAAATAATATTAATATTAGTAGTATATATTATTTAAATTATCAATTATTTACTAAGAAAATTTTGAAAGTGTATATATATAAAATATATATATAAAGTTTATTATATTTATAAAAATTAATAAAAATAAAAATAAATAAAGAAATTAGTCCTTATTATAGATTAGTTTTGATTACCACCTCAATAAATATTAATAATATTTAATTAAGAAAAATAAATAAATTTATTTAAATTATTTTTTGAAAATATGCCAAGTAGAGATCTTTTTGCTAAATAGAAATTGAAGTAGCTCTTAATAGGATGAAATTTGGTTAATTAGTCTTGTCCTAGAATGAAGCTAAAGATAGGAAGTTTTAAAGTAGTGATAGTTGGAAAGACTAGTTTCAACACAAAGGGATCAAAATATATAAAGTGATAATCTTAGACTGCTTTCACAATATCAATTTGGATCTTGTAACAAAGAGGGATCTAAGACAATAATTAACTAAGTATAATTAAAGAAATACCTCTTCTTGGCAATGAAATACAATGTTTCAACAAAAAAGATTTTAACTATTGGCTTAGAAGTAATAATTGCAGTAAGAAAATTTCAATAAAATTTATCTTGAAGGCAATTTCTAAAACCTAAAACAGTTATATTAATAAAGATTAATCTATGTAAAGACATGTTGGCTACTTACTAGTGAACTCCTAAGTATAAACTTTACACCTTAAAAAAACAAACCTATCTTTAGTAGAATAGTATTTAGTATTAATTTTCAAAAAAAAGCAGAGAGAGTTTTCTTTGCCTTAGGTGGCTCTAATACTACTAAGCTTCTATCCAGTATAGCTGTCTTTTTCTACAACTTAGGTTATTATTAATTCTTGATCTAAATCTTAAACATAAATTTGGTCTTCATTTGACCGGATCTAATCATATCCTACTTGATCAAGTTTGATCATATACTTCTTATTTGGTCCAAATAAGATTAGTTCATCCTTGCCGTATTTTTCCAATTAACTTATTAGTAATTATGACTAGTTAATAAAGAATAATATCTATTTAAAATTAATTATAAGATATGCTTTAAATTTTTTTTAAAAAAAAAATTAGCCTCAAGACTAATGGATCTTATAATAAGTTAGATTATTAAATGCTTAAACTATATATTTTTTAGAAATATATAAATTTACATGCATTTTGGCAATAAATAACATAATCAATAATGATGATTATTATTATTTTTTTATAATGTAATTTTTTTTATAATATGATTAATATATTTAAAAAATAATAATTTATATTATTTTTTTATCAAAATAGATACAAATCAAGCATTTAAAGTAAAATAAGTTTTAAATTTGAAACAATATCAATGGTGACTAAATTATATTAATAAATACACATAGAAGATTTTTTTTTTTTTTTTTTTTTTTTTTTTTAAAAGTATGCCAAATTTAATTTACATAATGCATGTGGTGCTATACTTTAGGAATTTTAATACTACTAGGTGACATTGTTGGAAGTGTCATTTTAAATGTAATACTTGAAGGCAATAATAAAAGCCTCAATAATAATGAAATTAGTGGATGGTATTATAACTTAGATAGGAGACATTATCAATGATTTTAAGGATTTATCAACCAACTTTATGTAAAATAGAAAGTAGCTTTGTAACAAATATTATTTAACAAGTTTTAGATTTTACCAATTTGTGAAGCAACTTGACCATTCTTTGTAGAATGTGTGTGTTGAAAGGGAGGGGGGAAATAACATAATAAATATTTATATTATTTAAGTAAATAGAAGTAAAAAAAAATATATTGGATAGATAATATCTTATTTAAGAAACATAGTCAAAACATCCTAATATAATTTAGATCTATAGATTCTTTTAGATATGCCATATAGGTATAAAAACTTATTCTAAAAGTTATTGTCTTTATGAAACAACTATAAAAGTGTCCTACAACTTAAATATTTTGCTCATAAGCCTCATGGTCCTTAAGTAGCTTCTTCATGCCTTCTTGTTAGTTAGTTAGTGTATATATATATATATATATATATATGGAGGCAAGATTATATCTATTTTCAGTATAACTAATATCAATCTTATATTATGATCTTAATTTAAGACTTTTTGATTTATATATAATTGGCAATAGCTATACCAATACTAATCTATATTTTAATATACATCTTGTGAGTTATTATTATTTCTTTTTAGTTGTACATATATATATTATTTTTTTATAACTTTTTCTAAATTTTTATTGTTGGCACAAATATACAATAAGAATCTAAGATGTAATATAAAATATTAATTAAATTTGAAAAGAAAAAAAGACAATACCATAAAGATGGAAATTTGGATATTTTTTCTTGTTGAATTGTGTTGCTTTAAAAACAAATTATAAAGAAATTTTATTAATTTAATAATTTAATTTAAAAAAGAAGAAGATGTTAGTAATTAAATTAACTATGATGTGTATTTAAAAACATACAAACTCTAAAAGTTCAAGTTATATTCAATGTGGTCAAATGCAGTTTTTGGTAAAACTATTATTTGTTAAAATACAAATTTTCTTTAGAAAAACTAAAACATTTATTGATATGTATTTGAATAAAGATTAGTTGATGCATAATAAAATAACATCATTCCTATATCAATGATATATAACTGATTGTAATTTTATTTAAAAATACATTTTATGTTAGATTGTTTATTAGAAGATACAGAGGTTGACATATCCTGTTGAACGTTGATTGGCAAAAGCATTGACTTGGCATAAACCAAAGTCTTATTAAAAAATAATATAAAATTCAAATTATTAAAAAAAGAAGAAGTAGGATTCATTAAGACCTTTTTTTTAAAAAAACCATTGTGTATGTATATGTGTCTTTGTTAATTTTTTAAGTTATACATATATATATATATATATATATATATGGTAAAAATATTATATTTTAAAAAAAATTAATTAAAAATAAAAACATCAAGTAGATTTAATACAAATTAATAATAAATTTAAGTTATAAAAGTAGGTAATTTAACAAGAGATAAGATAGTTTTACTAAAATAACAATCAAGGCTAATAAAAGACTCAAATTATTATAATTAGTTCGTCAAAAATCTCCTTATAATGACATGATATTGGCTAAATTAAAGATAAGACAATTTTTAACGAATATTTTATAATTAAAAAAAAAATGCATTCAAAGGTATATATTTTTAAATTTATTTCATATTTAATATTTATTTTTATTTTGATTAAATTATTCCTTGGTTTTTTTGTATGGACTAATGCAACTATATTTATATATATATATAGAAAGATATATATTTTTTAAAAAATAATTCCATCAAAAAATAATTTAAAACTCTTCAATAGCTTTTTTAAGATTAAGAATATGATTTTAGTTATATTAATTATGTTATAACGAATCTATTTATTTATTTATTTATATTTATTTTAAATTTAATTATCTTCATTAGTAATTTCAATCTATGATATGTTTTTATATAAAAAAGTCTGTATAGTTCAATTAGTGATATTTTTTTCTTCTCCAAAACAACATCAAAGATAAAAAAATTCTCACAATTTTTATTTGTAGAATCATCTAATTTATGTTAGAAAAAATTTCAAAAATTGCTTCATTTTTAACTACATTGACCTCCCCTGTCCAACTATGTTAACATTGTTAATTATGTAATGAGCTGGTTGGAGCCACTTAAATAAATTATTTTTATTTAAATTATTCTATTATGCTTGAAATTTTTGAGAACTCTAACATCATGCCCCTACCACAAAGCCACAAGGTAAAACTAAATGAATTACTTTCTAATTCTCTACTAGAAATTAAAAGAAAGAAAAAAAGAAAAAACATTATCACCTGATTATGGTACTCTTTGTGGAAATTGGCACCTCTTTCTTTCCTTTAAACTAAATGCATTATTTTACCAAATTAATTTAATATTAATAATTTAAAATAATAATTTGTTTAAAAATCTTGCTTAAAAAGCTTGTCAGTGGTTAAAATAATAACAGAAAACATGAGTTCAAATTAAATAAAAAAATAAAAAAATAAGGTAATTTTTTTCAAAAAAATATTTTTAGCAATTTTCTTGACTCTACATAAGATATTCTCAATAAGAATGTGTTGTTAGGATTATTTCAATACACAATGATTCTACCAATAAAAAAAACATTTACAATAAAAAAGAAAAGACCTTTTATCCACTTTTATTCTAGATTTAACAATTCACTGTCTACAAGGCTTATTTTAAAGATCATACAATAGCCTTTTCTTGATAGGCATTCTTTTCCTTTCTTCTTTTTTCAATATTTTTGTCTTTTCTCATTTGATTCTTTCTTTTAGATTATGAATTTATTATTTTTTTGAATTTGAAGGCTTTTAAGTTCTTTTTTCAAAACAAATTCTTTTTTAGAAAGAGAAACCTAACACAAGAAATGGAATACAAGAAATCTTTTATGTCATGTAAGACATCTCTCCTCATGTCTAGATCCTTAGGGATTGTGTATTCTTCAAATTTCTATTTTTATTTTTCTGGTTTTTTTATTTTTTATTTTTTTTCCCTGTAGAATTCTGAACACAATAGTTGAACATAAAAAGTCTGCACATAATAGTTGAACCATATCACTAAATCATGTTTTTTGATGAAAAATGCTAATGTCTTCATTTTATCAAAAATATGTTAATATATTTATGATTATTATATAAATATGTGTAAAAATATTAGTAAAATTAATTTTTGTGTAATATTTAATACAAAATTATATTTTAAGAAAATTACAAAATCAATTGTGTTTCAAAATAGTTCATACAAGTTGTGGAAATGTTTAACATGTTAGTATAACATTATTTAATATTTTTATAAATTAATTTACTGGTTTATTGTATATTATACAATTCATACTATCACATACTCTTTTAATATTCTTTTCTGGTAGCTGTAAATATCAACATTGAAACTGGCAAGGAAATTCACAACACACAACACAAGCCCTTGCACAACATGCAATGAATCAAATACTTTCAAGTGCAATGCAAAGAAATGGATCATAGCATGATGGTCATGTGCCACATTCAACTATTGCTATTCAACCTGAGCATGGTTGACACCTCCAATGAGAATATACTGGGAGAAAGAAAGAATGAAAAAAGCAAAAAGAAAAAACAATATAAAGTGCATGGATGTGATGTTTGTGGGTTTTCACAGCAAGAGAAGATAGGCCAAGGGGGTTATTGAACCACATTCCAATTTGGATTGTACCAGGGTTGGTGCAAACATGGTTGCCTCAGCAAATTAAAGCAGGAGACAAGCAAGATTTCACAAGATTCCTCAGCCATTTCCCCTCCACATAGGCCTTTTCCTTTTTAGTTTGTTCCCACATCTAAAGTCCAGACATGGCCCTCACTTTTTAACTTTCACCAAAAAGGATATACAGGCCTTTATGCAGCCATTGGTGATGGTGGGGTGAGAATGCATCGAGGGCTCCGCGTCAAAAGCATTTGAAAGGGGCTCGCCAAGTTGGGCCAAAAGCTCGCTCGCGATCGCGCCAGGGCAACCACGGCAGCAGGATACCGAGTAGCAGCAGCAGCGGCACTAATGGATATCCCACAGACACCTCCAACTGCACATCCAAACTCCGTATCAATCCCTTGATTTTACACTGCCACGGTATCCTGTGCATCTGCATGGCGCGGGTACAAATCATATCCGTTTTGTGCCACATACTTTGCTTTAGTTGTATGTGAAGGACTGGCAGCGGCGGAGCAGTGGCTGCAGCAGGCAGCCGGAGCATGCATCACTGCGGGGGGAGGGAAGGGTGTGGATTTCAACAGCCTGCCTTGAGAAACGCGCGTGACCATGCTTGCTCTTCCCTTCGTCGCTCACTCCCTCACTTGCCCCGAGCTTGGTGAACTTGTGCGTGGGGGGAGCGAAGGGGCAGCTGGAGAAACGGAAAATGGGCGCATCCCGATTGGTCACGAGGTCTCGCCAAGGCTCGGGATCGCAAAAGGGTCGGGCTTGGGGAAATATACCACAGCGGATGATTTCGCTGGGGAGTTTTATAAGAGTTCATGTGCCACTTGCAGGTGGGTGAGGAAATGCATGTCGAGGGAGCGATTGCTAGGTCGCGGTTCTAGAGGTGGCAAGGCCAGGCAGGGGGCGCGAGGTTCGATGGCGGAGCACGGGGCTGGGCAATCATATGAGTGAGAACCGAGGCAGAAGAAGAAGAGCACGAGGATTGCAGTCCGGGCCCAGCAGGCGTGAACAACCGCTGCACTGTGAGAGCCAGGTGCACACGCCATCTCCGGAAGATCCATGGCGATTCCTCGCAAAGATCTGGGACCCCATTTTGTGGAAAAGGCATCACCCTCTTCTCACGGCGCATGGTAACTCGTTCCAATTGAAATTTCCACTTACTTTCCCTGGCTCCGTTACGTCACTGCTGAGGTGGTCCCAAAGCAGCTACTTGACGACACCAACACTCCAGCCCCCTGGATCAAAATCGGTCGACCACCGCGGCAGGGCTATTGCGTCGTCGATTATTTTTTTATGCGCTTCAGATTCGGTCTTCATTGCACCGGGATCTATCGGTCTCTCGATTAACACAGATGCCGCACGAGTGGCGGCAAATTAGTAAATCACCAACAAATACTAGTGTTACACTAGTGACAATAACCAGGTGGGTGGAGTTAAGCTTGAGTAAAGACTATGGTCAGGAAACCTTGGCAAGTCAATGTGTCGGGAAACGGGGAGACGATGGGATTGGCCCGAAATCAGCCTTGTTCACAGACTTACTATGGATCATTCAAGAGGGCACGCAAGTCAAGTTCAGACCCACAATGACAGTTACCACTAGTAATTCTGCGGTTGAATAGATGCGAAGCAGCCCATATCTCTCAAAGCATAAATCTACAAATACATAATCCTGAAGCCGAAGTTGATGAGTGAGATACGGCAGATTTAGAAGATACATACGATGTCGTCTTCGTCCTTCCATTTATTTTAGTTTTTATTTTAAAGAAAAACTTTTTGTAATCCGTGACACCCGGCTGATTTGGTAATGTTCTCGGAAGGCTGGCCACTTGTCTGCGTTGTGATGAGCATGAGGAATGCCATGTTCCTAGTCATAATTCCGTTGAGTCTACCACATTAGTCAGGAGGTGTTAGGAGCCGAAATTTGGTAATGTCCCGAATGTCGTCGAACTTTTCGCCGACACTGTATATGCACAGATTGTTCGGGACTCTTAGTGAACATAATTCAAAAATCCGACCAGACATAACCTAAGCCCCAGTCGACCATGTCCAGAAGCAAGTGCAGTTCGGCACATTGGAGCCGAAGAAGGGCTAAGTTTCAGACCTATTATCATGTTTGGAGGCGATAAATTTCAGTAGTGCTGAGAGCAAAGTCATTGCTAGCTACTTGCAGCTAGTCACAATCAACTTTCAGAGTTTTGTCGGATGGAACATGCTAGGATGGAGCAGCAACCGTGTGATTATGGCTTGTGCGCCGTGGTGCATCCATCTGCAGATAGAGTTTGCAAAAACGGGTGGATTCGACATGATCAGTGCCAGCTGACTGATATTGTGATAGGCGAGGACGCCTTGGGATGATAATCGTCACAGGGATTGCTGCGACCTTTTCCAGCTGCTTTGAGAGCGACCGATTTGAGAGCAGCTGGTGATACCCTATTCCTGCGACGGTAAAATCCGACTCCATAAATGAGATTTTGATTCCACCAAGTTTTGTCAATCAAGTCCATGCATGCTAGATACCCACTTTACAACGTCACCAATTTGAATTGAATTTGATCGTCATGCATGTCCTGCCTCAAGAGAGAGTCTGGAGGCGCAACCTCCATTACCTTTGGAGGAGTCGAACCTTCTCGAAACCTGTGCCATTTCTGTGAGAAAATTCAACTGGATCGTCGCTGTGTGAAGTCATTGTTTGGACCTTTTCCTAATATCACAAATCCGACCAATTGAAGACGCAATGCTGAGATCGCAGTACTTTTCTGCTCTGCTCACACGCAGATTGACACAACAAGGCAGTAGCCAGGAGCGGTGTAAGGCGATGATTAGAAGCTGAACTCCGGTTAAACACTATACTGGAGAAAACACGCGACTGCAGCGCAACCTTTGCTATAAATTAGAGGCTTTCCATGGAAGTTGCACAGTAAAACTATTCCCTTCAATCAACTAATTAGTCCTTGATAGAATTACTGGTTCGAAGACTGTTGTTGTCCATTTCCTTTCTCTCAAGTAGGCTGTTCTCCCTGCGCTGTAGATACACTCTGCAGGGAGACATTGTAGAACTAATCTCGTGTACAAAACCGGCTTTCAAATATGGGAGCCACGGCCTGTGTGTCGGAGGTGGCGCCGGTGTCTGGCGCCGTGGCGGCCAGCACGGGGTTCGAAGGGTTCGAGAAGCGCCTGGACATGGAGTTCCAAGCCGCACCCGTGTTCAAGGACCCCAATGGGCGCGGGCTGCGGGACTTGACGAGGTCGGAATTGGATAGCATGCTGTGTGTGGCGGAGTGTACGATCGTGGCGCAGTTGAGCAATGCCGAGCTGGACTCGTACGTGCTGTCGGAGTCGAGCCTGTTCGTGTATCCGCAGCGCATCATCATCAAGACGTGCGGCACCACGAAGCTGCTGTGCATCGTGCCGGTGCTGCTGGAGGCGGTGGCGCGGCTGGCGATGAAGGTGAGGCGAGTGAAGTACACGCGCGGGACGTTCATGTTTCCGGCGGTGCAGCCGTACCCGCACGGGAGCTTCTCGGAGGAGGTGGGATACCTGGAGAAGTACTTCGGAGGGGTGGGGAGCGGCGGCAAGGCGTACGTGATGGGGAGCCGGGGCAAGTTCCCGAATTGGCACATCTACACGGCGTGCGAGCAGAACGCACACGCGAGTGGGGGCGCGGGGAAGGAGGAGGAGGAGTGCGTGTACACGGTGGAGATGTGCATGACGAAGCTGGACAGGCGGTCGGCGGGGCAGTTCTCGAAGGGAGCGGGGCGGGAGAGCGGGGAGGAGATGACCGCAGCCGCGAACATCCAGAGCCTGCTGCCGGAGTCGCGGATCTGCGACTTCGCGTTCGAGCCGTGCGGGTACTCGATGAACGGGATCGAGGGCTCGGCGCACTCGACGATCCACGTGACGCCGGAGGAGGGGTTCAGCTACGCGAGCTTCGAGGCGATGGGGTACAGGGGCGGACAGGTGGAGCTGGGGGCGCTGGTGGAGAGGGTGGTGGCAGTGTTCAAGCCCGCGGCGTTCGCGATGAGCGTGGACGTGAGCGGGCTGGCGAGGGGGCAGGCGGGTTCGGAGTCGTGGGGTGCGTCGGTGTGTCCTCGCGGGTACGTGTGCAACGGAAGCAGCCGGCAGGAGCTGGCGAGCGGGAGCGCGGTGGTGTTCCACACGTTCCAGGAGGCGACGACGCTGGGGCGAGGGACGGCGGTGACGCCTCTGGCTCTGGTGAGAGGAGCGTACAGCAAGAAGCGGAGTTCGAAGAAGATGTCGAAAAAGGGGATAAAGCTGAAGAAGGAGACGAGCGCGAGCGCAGTGTCAGTAATGGTGAGCAGTGGGAGTGGAAGCGCTGGGGAAGTGAGGTTGGGAGGTGGAGGATGTGTGTCGTGTTGGGGGAATGGGAGTTGAAGGAGGTTTGGAGTTTGATGCGAGGTTGCATGGGTCTGAATGCATGAAGAGTGTGCAGGTCTTGAACGTCGAGCAAGTGAATCGTGTGATGTGGCAAGTGTAGTTGATGTTGACTCTGGGTTTGATCAAATTCGTATAGGTTGTCCAGAATAATTTGTTTCTTGTTATTTTCTGTGGATGTTTGGTGCATTAGTGTAAAGTTTTTAAATGTGCATTTGCAGGAACAGCATGCAAGGATGGGATACTTTTGAAGAGTTTTTTACGTGACAAAGCATGGAGACATCGTCTGGTTATCATTTTTGATAAATCAGATATGTTTGTGAAGGCCTTAAACAGTTTATTTTCAATTCCAGGATCCAACGGGTGATCTAGGCGGTATGCTTTGCAGCCTTTTCGCGAAGTTTTTTAATTTTCATGCGGAGTCATAGTGGAGAAGTTGGCCATGATCAACCACTGATGACGATTGAGTTGCTAAAATTCTGGCACTATCTTCTAAAGAGGATAAGTTAGCTTTGGTTTCGAAGGTCCGCTGTTCTTAGAAATCCTTGTCATGCGTTGTTGGAGGGACCAGGAATATGCCACCTCACACCTCCAACGAGACAATCGCAGCAGCATTAACAATGGTTCTCTCCGCTTCAGCGTCAGCTAGTGAGGCAGATATTTCGTTCAACCTCCATGGAATGTGGTTGAAAGAGGACTCCTACAGTATAGACTGTATGAATGTGCAGAATTGTCGGAAGAGAGTGATCGCAGATCAAGTTAGTGGTAAAACTAGATGAACAATAATAGAAAGGAGAAGTAGCGGTCTTTGATTAGGCACATCTGACGCAGTGTGCAACATGTTCACAAGAAAGAAGCGTCCGACATGAACTTGGCAAGATTCCAAGACACATTATACATTGTTGAGCCTGTTTGTAATTTAACGGTAGATTTTAGGCATTCCGCGAGCTGGGATACTGGGTTTCTTTTAGTACATACCAATCGAAGTGAGAGGATCCGAATCCAAATACATGTACATTGAAAGATTATGCTATGGATGTAATCTTAGCGAAAACGATTATACAAAAACATGCCGCATTTGTACATGCGGAATCCCAGCATCCATGAACTCCTCACCCTCACGAACGAATCCATGGCGAATGTAAAACTTTTCTGCATGGATTTGTGCACTGAGCACCACTTCTTTGTGCCCGCGCTCTTTCGCCTGCAGCATCAGCAGCTTGAGCATTGCCCCTCCAACGCCGAAGCCGCGACCTGTCTTCCTGACAGCCATGCGACCAATATGGCCATCTGGCAGTAACCTCGCAGTGCCCAAAGTCTCGCCGTTCTTGTCATATGCAACAGCATGTAAGCAGACGTTGTCCATGTCGTCCCATTCCTCTTCGACTGGAACCTTCTGTTCCTGAATAAAGACCTCATCGCGAACTAGATGCGCAGGTGGCTGTAGGAAATCCCAGTCCCCCAAAACAACCTTATACTCCATAACCCAGAAATATCAAATATATCAAAAAGCTAAAAAAAGAAGAAAAACCCGCGAAGAGGAAAACCTTGCCACAAGTTTTAGGTCACGGCCTTAGCAGAGCAGAGCAGAGCTGCAACCTTCCCTAATCAGGATGCGTCGCGTGGATATGGGGGCGCTAGGGCAGGATTCGAGGGTCACACTTACGACACTCAAGGGATACACAGCCGACTAGATGGCAGCTTGGTCAACTCCAAAGCTGCGCCTCGACAGTGCACATCCTGTTGTGGTATGCAAGAACGATGTCACATCTACAGCCGAAAGCACCGCACCGCCAAACCCTGGGACGAGGCCGAATCATTCAAAGGCACTGTAGCTCTTGAGGCGCCATCGCCCACTCAGAGTCTATGCAGGAATCAACTCCACCGCACTAAGACACTGCTCATGGCCGAAGATAATCTTCCTAGCTCTAAAATCACCATCTACCAGAGAGAGGGCTCTCGCACCGACTACCTAGTGAAAATCAACTCATCTGTTGCTTGTCCAGGCCCATCACACAACTACGAGCACAATTACTGTCATCTTTGATGAAGAAACCTTTTCGTTCGTGATCATTCATCAAGATTGCGAACGCCACAACCCCAGACAACCCCGACGACCTTCTCAAGCACTAAACATTGCGACTCTTGCCAATGCTTTTGAAGATTCTCAGACACCTGCTCCAAATGCTCAGATGCTCTGCAAATTCGACAACGCCGAGTTCAAACTTTTCCTGGACAATTAGGGATGTGGGATGACATGAGAAATGCTCTGACCATGTGATTTGTGCAACTGAGATTCACAGCATGCTACTGCTCTCCACCGATGCACAACTCAGTAAACAAAGAGGCTTGGCAGCATGCACTGTGGACTTCCGCAAAGCTTAAACCATGTCGAATCTGGTCCACGTATTCTTTCAATAGGCTTGGAGAAGTTGTGAGTGTGTACTGGGCTTTGAGTTGCCGAGCTTGAATTTCATACATTAAATGAATGTTTGGGTCAATCGTCCAAACTTTTCACACACAGCTACTGTTTCTGCATTCTGCATTCTGCGTTCACTGCTTCATTACTTCGTTAAACCAACATTACAGAAAGATCCAGAGAAATGTCTCTTGAATATGATTGATACAGCTTGTATAAGGCTTCTTTGCATCCATGCTTAGGCAGACTGAAATGATGAGTGGTATCACTTTGAACCAGTGGATGTTTGTGTTGTTCAGTATGGAAACATTTTAATTTAATTTTAAAATTTAAAAACATAAATATAATATAATTTTTGTTTAAAGTTTTCTGGGATATATTTTATGAACTTTATCTAAGGTTTTCTCTATTTTAGAGACATGTGCAGTAAACTCAAGTTAATATCCTAGTTGAAATAGCAAAAGTAAAATGCTTATGTTTTTATTATTTGCTTTATTCTGAATTTTTTATATATAGTTATATAGAAGTTATTTCATAAACATAGTGTAGTAAATAGTAACCATACACTAAAATTTTCATTTGTTGAAGACATGTCAACTACAAAACAAAAATTCAATATTCTGTATCTTAGTGGTTTTGGTTGAAGAGAAGGTTATATCTTAAATATGCAAAATATTTCCTCTGCAAGCAATAAAAAACCATTTCTAAAGTATAATGTTAGATTGCTCATGTAACATTAATCAATTATATTAAATAACTGTTTTTAAAAAAATTAGATCATAAATGCTAACATAAGAAATAACATGTCTAAGATTAATACTATATATATTTTAGAACTAAAATAAATATAATTTAAAAGAAAAATAAAATAAAATAAAATAATTTATTCAAAATATATAAGAGAATTGTAATTCTTTTACTTATCAACTTTATATAATTTTATGTTTACATTATTATTTATATCATAAACATAAATATATTTAAATTTATTTTAGAAATTACATTTCTAAGTAGATTGATAATATTCAAATTCTCTAATTCATATCTAACTTTAATTGGAACAACTAATCTCTTATATATATATGTATATATATATACATACATATATTCATATATCATTACTTAAAAATCTATATTTAATATTATAAATTTAAAAGTTCTAAGTTAGAAAAATAAATAAAGGTAGTAAAATCAAAATACATTTGCAATGTCTTTAGAAATTTTAAGAAAGCATCTAATGATCTTTCAACATGTAGAATTTGACATTTCTTAGATGTTGTTTGAGAAAGATATGATTTTTTAAAAGTATATTATATATATATATATACACTCACACAACATAATATATCCTTAAATTCTACAAAAAAATCAAATTTAGACTTTTAAAAAAAAAACCAAGTATTATGTTATTTTATTTTTTAAAATTTTAATTATTTATTTAGATTTTGATATTTAAATTTAGGATTTTTAATATATTATATATAATATATTTTAATTCATAATATATAATCTTAAAGCTCTTTGAATATTGTCTCTTTAATAGTATCAAGAGTAGACTTTGACACCTATAGGACCTACAATGTCTATACAACCTAGGATATTAAGTACAAAATGTAATACTTAGCTATATTATATCAACAAGATGTCATTTATTATAATATGAGTAATGATAAAGCCAAAAATACAAGTACTATACAAGACATTTTGTTAGATTTTTTTTGCATAACACTCTATTTCTAAGCTTCTCCATAGTAGTATAGCAATTTTAAGAGATGTTGTTTGTAACTTATATATCTTAGAAACTATTATATATATTTTTTATTGATTTATTGACTTATTGATTTTAAAAAAATATTAATTGAGGTAGGTTTTTAGTTGATCTTAAATTAAGAGTGTAACTAAATAAAAGTAAAATAAAAAATTATATCTTCTTATGTTATATAAAATATTAAAAATTTTAATTATTAAAATCTTAGTAATCTTATGTATATAATTTATTGGAATAAAACTAAGATCTCTAATTGCTTCTTTTAGAAAGATAGATCAAATAACATATTTTTTTGTAAAGAAAATTTTATAATATTGAATTAATTTAATTAAATATAAAAATATATATCATATAAGAAATTTCTTTAATAATATTAGAATACATAAAATTTATATTTTTAAAAAATAAAAAATAAATTTTCTATTAAAAAATATTAAATTTATTATAAAAAACTATTTATTTAAAAAATATAAATATTTGATTCTTATATTTATATATGTGACTTTTTTAATATTTGTAGTTTTAAAATAATAATTTATTTATTTTCAAGGAATTATTTTTATAAAAATTTATTTATATACATATAATTAAAATAATTTTAAATAATATTAAATTTTAAAATATATATATAATTCTTAGAATTTTATATAAGAAGTCTTTCAAACTTTATAACTAATTCTATTAGCATATATAAGATATTAAATAAATTTAAAGCTTGATATATCTATATCTATATATATATATATATATATATGCCACTTTAAATATACCTTCTTAAATTCCAAACTTAGTACTATTAGTATTGTCCTAGCACCTCTTGTTATAGTAGTGATTTTAAATTTCTTATATTTATTATTATTATGATAATTTGAGTGATTATATAAGTGGCATTAGTTTCTATATTTTATAATATTTTTTTCTTTTAGTGTCTAATTTAACACAGTTTTATATTAAATTTGATAGAAAATCTAATTTTTTTAAGAATAATAAGTCAAATAAAACTTCAATAAGAAATATAGGTCCAAAGGCCTTAAGAAGAAAAAATGAGGTAGAATATACTTTTTTCCTACATGGCATGAATACTATTGTCTTTTAGAATTTCCATTCGATCCATCTTAAAGAGGTAGCTTTTAAAAAATATTAAGAAGTTGTGTTTTAAAATGCTTATAATAACCATTAAAAAATTAAAATTTTAATACTTTTTATTATTATTTGAATCAAGATATGGATTGATATATTGAGACTTGTAATAAAAAATTGATTTGGTTTGTTTTATTTCCTCTCCTTACTTTATACTATATCCAAAGGAAAAAGTTTCCAAAGGAGTGCTTTTCTTCACCAAGTGAGGAATCTTGGTAAAACTTTTGAACCATAGCATTTCAAAGCAGTTTTAAGAGATAGGTACCCAGCTTGCACTTTTATTGTTCCATCCATCCGTTGTACCAATCTTGATTTTTCCAGCCCATTGCACAAACAAGATTGGTATAAATATTATTAAATTTTTGACCATTGTCAAGAGTTGGGAATGCTGGTGCCAATGGCCTAGGATATTGGAGTTGTGTGCATGGTTCTGAGATTAAACCCTGCTACTTACACAATGGTTTATTTGTGCTTTATACATGTTTTGACCTTGGCTTTTTTCAGCCAAGGCCCTTTGCTCCCTTCACTTCTCCCTTTCCTTTCTCCCACCAAGGCCCTTTGCTCCCCTAGGTGTGAATCTTGCAGGTGGGCAGGAGTGGGCAAGGAACAACATCTAAAACATTTGTTAAAATTACCTGACATTGACATTCATGAATGAAAAATAAAAATTACCATGGAATGGGCTGGGTACCTATTCCTTTTGTAGCCATTTCATAGTGGGTTTCTATGTATAAATTGCCCCTAAATGCAGATGCTCTATCCAAAATAAATTCCAAGGTAAGCATCCATGACTGCATATAAATTATTTATTTTGTTTTATAAATAGAAACACAAGAAGGTGTTCTTCTTTACTGATTAATGGAAAATTTCATTTCAACAACTTGGTGCGGCCTGGTGACTTAGCCATGCTATTGAGGCACTGGTGTAGGGTGTTCTATCCTAGTTTGACGGACGGACAATAGCTAGTTTCTTATTTCTAACCCATGTGACCACAAAAAATGTGACGAGCCTTGGGAGAAGCAGGGATGCTTTCAAAGCACATGCGTTTCTGATAATAATTGACTTAAAGTTGAGAATGGTGACGTGCCATCCAAATGAGTACATGATCGACGCGGTGGCTGTGGCTAGTTCACTTCGTTTGCGGGTCATCAGTTGTTCATTGCAGCCATGGTCAGCTTTTCCAACAGTGTGTTGACAGCTTGTGAGTCAACTTAATCAGATGGGTGCACTACTTACAGTGAAGAGTTTGCTCAGCCAGTAAGTAGCATGCTTTTGATAGTCATGAGATTTTGATACATAGATGATAGTTTTGGAATGGTTGCAGCATGATACAACCAGTAGAAACGTAACAAAGATTTTCAGAATCATTGCAGGTGGTACTCACTTGACGTGGCCAAGAAACTCTTAAAAGAATTTTCTATGCAGATCATGTTTGAATTTGCTCAGCTGTTTTGATGAATCGGGAGATGTGAACATTAGAGATATCAAGTTGAGCACTCCCGCGAACACTCAATTGAGTAAAAAGCAACGAGGCCATATAAACATGAGAGCAAGCGAAGCCTGCATTCAAAATTTGAGAGTGTATAAGACGAGTAAAGTCCATCAAGCCAGACGGACAGGCCGAACATGCAGCATGTCCAGAATACACTCTATAAAAAAGATCTTTCGAGTTTCAACATATCACTCAGTTAAATCCAAAGCCATGGAACTGTCACCCCATGGCGAAACGGCACACGGAAATGCCTCGTAATTATTCTCTTTAAACACGAGTGCTCCATGCGTCTAACAAGATGCAACGATGAGTCTGGATCACCACCAGGATTTCTTAGGTGCCTCCTCTTCCTCCTCGTAATTTCGACGAGAGCCGTAACCGCCATAGCCTCTGTTTTCATCTTCTTTCTCCTCGTCATCGTTCTTCTTCTTGCGGCGACCTCTGGAACCGTCAGATCCCTCGTCCTCGCTCTCGTTCTTCTTCTTGCCACCATACCCACCTCCGTAACCAGACTCCTCCGTCTCCCCATCGTCCTTCTTGCGATGATCTTCGTAACTTTCATATTCCTCCCCTTCGTCAGTGACTTGCTTCTTTCCACGACCGTAGTTGCCCCCGTAGCCACGATCCTCGGTGTCCTCGTTGCCATAAGCTTTTCGACTGTACCCACTTCCATATCCTTCCTCTTGAGGAACCTCTTCACCATACGAGGTTCGCGAATAGCTAGAGTGATACTGCTCATGGCGCTCATCGCTGTGGACCCGCCTCGACTGCTGGTACCGCAGCTCCTCTGGCACCTCATCGTCATAATCACGTCTAGGATTCCGGTTTCCATACCCCTCTTCCTCGTAAGACTCTTCCTCTTCGCCGTAGGCAGGTCTAGGCTTGCGGTACCCAGACTCCTCCCCATCGTTAAATGGCTTACGGCATCCCGATTCCTCCCCGTATGAGGGATGGCGGCGTCCGTAACCAGTTTCGACACCCTCATCCGGCTGCGCCTCATCGCTGCGTCGACTAGTTCGATCTCGACCACCACCATACACTTCTCCTGGTCTGGGATAGCCGCCGTATATCGATGGCCCCGGCGGTGCATGCCCGTATGGGTTGCTCTCGTTGCCATATTCCACCAGTTGCTCCTCGTCATCCTCACCGAAATCAGTCCGGCGGTAGCCACATTCCTCATCAGCCCTCCTTATGGATCCGTAGGCCTCCTGCTGATCATAGCCTCCCTGGTAAGGAGTTGGATCATAGTCATCGTAGTCCTCCAACTCTTGAAACTTGTGAACCATCGCACTAAATCGCTTACTACACACACATACGATCGAATATCTGACTGATGTTTCAACCGAACTGCTTCAACCTAACACTGCGGAGTTAAGCTCTGTGAATTGCGAAGCTGACTGCTCGATCTAAAGTAGTGATCTATCACGCGCTAGGGGCATGCACGATAAGATTTGCGTCGACTGTCGATCGGGTGCTCGGCGCTTTTTCTTCGAACTATTCGTCCCGGCAACTCGTTCTTCGCTCGTGGACGCGGGCGACTCGTGATGCCCTGACAACTTCATGTTCATAACCTACCTATTACGGTTCCGCCACTATTTGTGGAAATATCTCTTGCAGGTCATTTAATTGTTAGGAATGATGCCACCGGAAACCTCAACATTCTTGTACTTGGTTCATCAACTTGCATGTAGTTTGCAGATGTATCACTTTAGGATCAAAACATATGGAATTGAGAAAATAATATAACCTGCTTGAAAAGTAACGATCGAAAAAGTAAAACATACTCGAGTAGGTGGTGCGATCTGTAAGTACAGATTCCGACAACTGAGAAACCTTGGTTGAATTATTCCAATTTAAAAGCATTGCTAGTGGTGCTTATTGCACACCGTTCCATGTCCTTTAACTTGTATATACGACCTATAATTACGCATGTATACCGCGATCAAAGTGACGCTATATCATCAAGTGGTGGTGGGCGTTGAGACAGAAAATGGCGTCATGGTTTGTACAGTACATACAGCGCCAACTATACATTTGTTTGTGAGGACGCAAATGCCAGTTCTGCTCTACAAGCATTTGCTAGATTCCCCTCAATTTGATCAAGATTCCGTCACTATGCAAATTTCTGTTTCTCGGGAAGTTTTTCAACGAGCTCAGGAACGGCATCGAACAGATCAGCTGCCAGTCCATAATCGGCGACCTGGTGCAACACATAAAGCGTCAGAAAGCAGGTTATTCTGATTGACATCATTAACAAAAAATAACTAAATCGATGTTACATGTAGAAGAAGACGAAGACGAGTGTCCGTGAAGAAATTTGACAAGCACTTGCTAGATTCCCCTCAATTTTAAAAGCGACCGGTAACTTCCTGTTTCATCTCAGTTACTACCTCGTTTTACTAGAACTGAATTTGGTTTTATTTCCTTCTGATCTTCAAGTTTGAACCGATGGTTTCACTCGGTTCATCGGTAACTTAACAAAGATTATTCCCCGACATTCATGAGCACAACAACAGAACACATGCCCATTTGTATACAACACATTGATGGTGATACAAGTGGTCGAAATAATCTGACTCGAGCTGCACCACATCTTCAGAGGCTAGTACCTGAAAGATGGCGGAATCCGGATCCTTGTTTATAGCGACGATGACTTTGGAGTCCTTCATGCCTGCTAAATGTTGGATTGCCCCAGATATACCTATCGCAATATACAACTCCGGTGCGACTATTTTTCCAGTTTGACCAACCTGCAATTTAAAGCCAAAAAGCGATGATTGCAGTGAAAAATTCTGGGTTGTGTGCACAATTGCAAAGCAATCGGCTCATACCGGTTTCTAATCATGCTTTGAACACGAAAACCAACAATAATGTGTACAATCGATTGTGAATTCTGGAATCGATTCTGGAACTGATTTGTTGGTTGTGCAGAATCCAACTTTGAAGTTCACAGGAGTATGAAGCGATCACCTGCATGTCGTTAGGCACGTATCCTCCATCCACTGCTGCTCTTGAAGCCCCAACTGATGCACATGGAGACAATCCAAGAACACACTTTGGTAAAAAATACTGCGATTTTCTGATGTTTAGTTGCAACTGTCTTTTGTATAATTACATGGTAAATGGATCCATCAACTAGAGCGAGCATGGATTCGATGAATTAAAAGCTTGAAAATTTTTGCTTTTCAGAGTGGCAGGTGAATCGTTTCTAAAACTTGTGCAGGGGTTGTATTGCTGCAATGAAAGGGAAAGAGACACATGAGCTTGAATATGCGTCTCAGGGCTCACTGCAGTTCCATTCCCAACATGCTGTCTTCAAAAAACACAAGTTCAATGACCTCGACTGTTTCTCACGTTAGCAGAAGAACAGAAACCCGCTGTTTGGATGTAATCATACTCAGCTTAAAACTAAAAGGATAAGACTCACCAGCACCACCAAGTTTATCTGCGAGATTCTCCAGCATTTTAAAGTTCTCCTTGTTTTTCAGGCCTCTCCCTCCAGAGACAACAACTCTAGCACTTCCCAGTTCAGGTCGTTCAGATTCCTGAACTTGCTGTCCAAGCCACTCCGATCGCTCAATAATCCCTGAAACACATTGACAAACTCAATCCGCATCTATCTGGGACTACTTAAACATTTCCGAACAATACAGTACTTCTTTGGAGGGCGACGACCAAACTAATCACAAGCTACACGATTAAATTGCAACTGAATTAGACAAACTTGGAAAGATAAGCAATGCAAACGATTTTGAAAACATAGAAACTCAAATCTCTTACTCTGATCTTGATTGCAAACATTGTCCACCCTCGTTGACTCACCAACACTATACTATGACAGCTACTCAACGAGGGAGACAGCAGCAGGCCTTATTCTTCAACTCATACTTCATTGTTGGTTGCATATCACGCAACATCCGAGAAAATACACAACAAAGTCACCAGTCTTACCTGTATTTAAACCCGATGTGTCTAAAGCTGATATGGGGGCCTCTGCTTCACGCGGCAATGCATTTGACACAGCAAACGAGGTTGGTCGAATCGAAAAAATGCAAGGTCCAGACCCCACATATCGTACAGTAGACATTGCATTTCCTGCATATATAGGTCTGCATTGGATACAGGAGTTATGTTCAACTATTTAAAAAGCATCCTCATTCAAAACACCTGTAATTCCTACAACACGCAATTTTTACTAGGTTGAAGAACACTGTAAAACGAAAAGGCATCATGACTCCTTATCATCTCACACCGTTCGGGTTCATGAGAAATACACCTCACAAAGGTCTGCTCATCAATAATACTCGTCACGTCAGAGAGCGGAGAAACGTCCAATAAGGCAGCTGCCCGTGGCAAAACATTCTTCCCAAAAGACGTTGATGCCGTGACAACATGTGAATACTCGTCACTGCGAACAGCTGCCACAATAACTTCTGCCCATGGTTCTGCCAAGTCATGGTCCAGTTTTTTCATATCGGCCACCACAACCTGCGTGGGGTCAAGGTGATGATAAAAACAACTCTCAACATTAGCAACCGTCACTTCAAATTATATCTTCAACTTTAGTACGAAGTCCACCAAAACACTGTCTTAGGAGGGTATGAGGAAGCACATGAGACAAAGAGAAGCAGATTACACAAAGGGGCTCATGCAAATGACCTTTCAAGTGATTCTCTCAGTTCCAGTACCGGAGTTGTATTGTGTACTTAGATTGGTGCTTGGAAGCAATAGGGGTTGCCTTCGCAGCTTATAGCAATGAAAATGGAATCATCTAAGGAACTTGAACAAGTTGTTCAATAATTCTGTACCTTGGTGATGGATGGGTGGGCCTTTGATGCTTGAGAAGCAGCTTGCTGAAGAGTAGGTCCTGTACCACCGAGAAGGACTGATACTGTGCTGCTCTCACCCAATCTTCCTGCCGCTACAATTGCGCTCAGAGACGAGTCTTTCAATTTGCCACCATCATGCTCCGCCACCACTAAAGTGCTGGCCTTTACATGACAAATGCAACAGCAAATCAAGCGCCCATTCTTCAAGTACAATATAGACCATTGAAAAAAGAGAAAACCCTAGGAAAATGGTTGCCAGCAAAACCAGAACTAACTATGGTATTGTCACTAACCCCTGCTAATGCTTAAATTTGTGATTACAACCCTTCACATTACCCTACAAGATAACCTGAGGGTAAAGTAAAAGATGGCACTATCAAATGCTTAGCCCATCTCAAGTTGATTACATCACAGTAAACAACGTAATCCACGTATTTAAAAGAAGCAGGAGCGAGGCTGTGAATGTATCAATCGAACATACAAATCTGGACTGTTATTCGTAAGGCAGCTAACTTGACTTGTGACATTGACTTGCTTTCTGATTTCAATGGATGAAATCCTAGAATAACATGACATGACTTTGGTTAGGAACACATACAAGGCGGACATGAAGTCGGTTGAGGGTGGTCGAGAGCCAGCATCGACTGCTCAGCAATTTTCGGGACGCAGATCCAATTGCTGCCATGGTGTATTCGTGCCTCCTCTCACCAAGGACCTCTAAATATCGCTTCACTGACCAGTAGGGAAACCTCGCATCCCCTGAACTCTCTTCAATAACAAATTCTGGGCTGTCGAGGAATGGCTGAAGGTTCGCTTGGGCGGCGTCGGAAAAGTATGCTGTGCAGAAAGTACAAAATCTGGGTTAAATTCGAATCCATACGTCCAACTTCTCAATTACAGGGGAATACCAAAACTTGATAATCCGTATTTTCTAGAATCGCAAAATTCAATTACATAAACTCGAATTCTTTTCGTTCCACACAACCTCAAGGCTTGATCATTCAACCCTCCTCAACCACATACACCCCATCTGACAGACGACTGTGAAGAATCAAATCAACAATCGAAATTGCAGAGTTAAAAGAGTTGGGTTGATTAAATTGCAGAGTTTAACACTTCCGTTCACGAGCATGTAAAACAACCACGAGATTTCTACTATTTACTCCTCTCCGTAACCTCTACGATCAAGCCCCCCTCAGGATATGCTCTTCTCAATCTCCTTTCAAGTCCTGGTAAGCGGCAATCCCACCCAATCGCAACAATCGACCTCCTACATCACTGACCTCCCCCCACAAACCGAGCAATGCAGAACGCCTACCAATTCTTCCCATGCACAAAATCACTAGAAAGATAAACACAAATAGAATAAGAAGTCACTGATTCTCCATAAAAGATGATCAGGAGACAAGGCATCACAGGCGAACCCCACGAGCGATTTGATTACCGCCTCGTCATCAGCTCTGCCCTGGAGGAAAGTTTGAGCGGAGAAATTCAGATAACGCACGCGACGGAAGGCAAACGTGCTTGCGAGCGCAATGTCGCCGACGCCCTCGTTCCTTCGCCGCATCCACGTGGCGGTTACTTATTGAATAGCAGTTTGTTTGCTGACTGGACATCTATATCATTTATTTTATTTTATTTTATATTTTTTTATATGTTTCGGATTATCCTAAATCTATACCCTAATATTTATTTTAAATAAGTATAAAAATAATCAAACTAATGTAGAAGACTAATGTATACTATTTATCTAAGTTATTATGGACTATCAAGTTGCATTAAGGCACTTTTAAGTTTCATTTAATTAGTAGATTGAATCTTATTCCAATCATATTTTTTGCCATCCAAGTTCTATTACATCTTTGCTAAAAAACAAGGATCACAAGATTGAACAAATATTTTGATAGTTTTTCACATTTGAGGCCTTCAAAAAAACTCTTAAAATAAGCTTTGAAGTTTTATCATACCTAAAATATTCTACTACTAGAAAGTCATGTTGTGATTGTAGAGCACATAATTGTGTTTGACCTTTTAAAATGTATAAACATCTTTTATATTAAAGAAATTTGTCCTTAAATTTAAATTTGCTAAAATTACCATAAAGATTATTTTTAACATAAAAAACAAGAGAGTCTATTAGCGTACTTGAACAAGCTTTATTAAAAAAACTAATGTCTACTAGAATTATTGACTTAATGGCTCAAAGGTGCAATTGCTTCTATTTCAAAAGAATAGTCAGTTGTTGATCATATACAAAATTTCTTTCTTTTGGTGCAAGATAAGAATGTCTAGACAAGGTATCTGATAAGCCTTGTTGTTTTTTAAGCCAATATATAATATTAAATACAAATTGTAACAAAGACATGCTTCAACGGGCTTGACAATAATTTATAATACATGTTGACATGAAATACTCAAGGTTCTTGTGATTAATGTAAACATGATTAAATAAGAAGCGCCTTTTAGATAATATTGCCATTCTTGAAATGAGTCCACAATAGCAAGAAGTTCTTTGTTGTAGATCTTATAAGTAATCTTGGCTGCTAAGATTTTTTTTGAATATAAGGCAATAGGATGAAGTCTATCATTTGTATCTATTTGTGATAAAATTGCATCTAATTCAAAATTTGATGCATCTATTATTATAAAAATGGCTTAAAAAAATCTAAATGGCATAAAATAAGAATTGAGATAAAAGCCATTTCAGAACCTTGAAATGTTGCTTCTGTATCTTAATTCCACTCTAATTTGTTCTTATAAGTTAATTTTATAAGTATTATAATAATTTAAAAGAAGTTTTTAGAAAATATTTAATAATAGTTTTTAAATTCCAAAAAATAATAGATATCATGTATTATTCTTCAAATTGTCTAATCTATGATAGTTAATACCTTCTTAAAATCCATTTACAAACCATCATTTAAAATGATATATTCCAAAAATTCTACTTGAGTTGTATGAAATATATATTTTTCTTATATCTTTAAGTTTTTATTATATAAGATAATTCTATATTCTTGAAATAGATAAAAATATTATGCAAATAACATATAATAAAATTATCTAAAAATTTACAAAATACATTGGTCATCAAATGTTGGAAGTCAGATAGAGCATTTGTAAGTTTTAAAAGCATGACATTTTATTCAAAATGGCTATATTTGATTCAAAATACAATCTTTTATTCATCTCCTTCTCTAATACATACTAAATTATAAACTCTTTATAAATCTATCTAAGTATAGATATTAGCTTCATTCAATTGATTACAGAGCCTTGATATTAAAGACAAAGAATAATAATTCTTAAAGATCAATTTATTGAGTCTATAATAGTCTACATATATATGCGAGGATCTTTCTTTTTTCTTCATAAAGAAGATTGGTGTACTTGTAGGAGATTTTGAATATAGGATAAAGTTATTTGGAAGATTTTTGTTAATATATTCTTTCAATGTAGGAAATTTATTTTGTAATAAATTATAAATTAGCCCATAAGATTGTTGAATTATTTTTTGAAGAACAATTGCACAGTCATAAGATTGGTATTTTGGCAGTATATCAACATTCTTCTTTTTAAATATATCTTGATATTTTTTATATTTCTTTAAAATTCTACTACAACCTCTACTTGAATAAAGATTTAATATTGTATAAATGACAAATAGATTTCTTTTTTTTTGCAGCTTGTATAAATGCCCTAGCTTCTACAAATAAAAGTTTGATTTTTTTTAAATATAAGACATATTTTTTGTTTTTTTATTTTTTTAAATAAAATAAGAAGAAATTCAAGACTACAAAATATCTAATCTATTTGTTCCTGCAACTATTAAAAAACACATACCTCATTCTTTGTCATTGACAGTAGGCTCTTTATAAATTTAGAAAGTTACATCTCAAATCATATTTTACTTATGTATCTAAAATGTAAAAGATCTAAGGTAGATCATTAGTATAGATAAGGTAGCTCATGATGAATCCAACTTATTTATCAAGGTCAATGGTAATTCATCATCTTTAGTAATAATTGAAGAAATTTGATGGTCATTCAAAATATCATCTATCTTGTAATTGGTGGACCAATGGACTTTAATTAGTGTTGCAGTAAGCATTGATGATACAACCAAGTTGATTCAAATTCAATAAGACCAATGAGCATAACAGTCTAAAGTTATTACATCTACAAAGGTTGGAAGGCTAAAAAGTTGGTATATGTACTAATTGTTGTTGTATGGCATGATTTTTAATCTAGGAATATATTGGATACCTAGTTAACATACTAGCAATAATAGAGAGTCTATTTATAACTTATTGATTAGACTTTGATAAGTGATTTGTCCTTAATACAAAAGACATATAAATATAATAATATTTAAAAAATAATATTATATTAATAAGAACCTTTTATGTTTAAATAAGTTTGTATATAAGATTTTTTTATGGCATCTAAAAAATCCTGAATACCTTTTTCTATGCCAAATCATAACTAATTCATTGCTAGTATGTTAGGTTCTCAATAATTTCAAAAAAAATCCATAATCTCTTTTTAAAAATTCATCTTTGTATCAAAAATATTATTATAGCTCTAAATATCCATCTTTTTATCTTCATAAAATCTTGGCTTCTAAAGAACTCTTTTAATTTGCACAAAATACTCAAATTGTAACAAAATGCTTCAATGCCTTATTAATCTGTAAAAGATTATTTTTTTTCTAAATTTTAGGATCACATATCTCTTAATCTAGCTCTTTTTTTTATCAATTTTTTTGACAATTTAGCTTATATCCTTAAGTTTTACCACAAGAAAAATCAATTATAGATTTGCTTTCAATCATCTGATATCTCAAAAATCCTAACAAGTGCTTAAAATCCTAGTTTATAGACATTGAAGCATTATTTTCTTTATATCTCAAAAATTCAAAATCCAAATACTATTAAAATATGTATGTAGCTTTGTAATATAATAATATCCACTTAAAAAATTTTGAGCCGAAACCTTATCAAATTGCTTAAGATATAGTTCAAAATACAACTACTAATTAAGCAGGTCACTTATTGCTCTTAGATTGCAAGCACCAACTTCAACTCCTAATATCTCTTTTATTCCAACTTAGAATTTATCAAGCCATATATATAAAGTGTAGTTAAGAAAATGTTCTCTCCAATCTTAATTACCAATCCTTTATTGTTTTCTATATGCCTATGTTATGCCTCAAAGAATGCCAATAGATACAAAATCAATACTTTGACTTTGAGTGCCTATATCTCTTTTATAAAAATTTCAAATCATCCTATTTTTGTACCAAAACTATAGCCAAAAATCTAAACTTACTGGTCTAAACCTTTGATGTTCAAATGACCTCAAAAGAATAATCCTAATATTTAATAAGGCCTCAAATAATCTCCTTGAAATCCATTGGATATGACTTTGGGCCAATAAGAATGGAGATTTTTATCATTTATCTCCATTCATCTACATGGATGGCCTAATTACTCTCTTTGATATTAAAACCTCTTTTCAATTCTTTTTCTAATAAGATTTATATAATATGTGCCCTAAATATCAAATAAAAGAAATAAAATAAGACTTCAAAAATCACTAATGTCTAACAAAGGTGATTCAAAATATATAAAAGTTATTTTAAATATAAAATCAACCTCAAAAGTAACTATTAAAAAAAAATACAAGCTTCAATAATAGTCCTTTTAAATAAATTCTTTTCAAAATAATAATTTAATAATATTTTATAATCAACTAAAATCTACAAACATGGCTTTCATTCAATTGTATAATAAATTATATATTAAATATACATATATATTATTTTTATATAATAGCCGAACCACAATATAATACTATTTTTGTGAAGTTTTATTTGAATGTCTTGCAAAAAGAGTATATTTTCAAAAATGTACCTTGGTGGTATCAATTGATAAGTAAACTACTATTAAATGAGCCTCATTAAGTCTATAAAGAAATTGAAGCAAGGATCATCCAACCCACAATTAATACCAATACATGAATGATTTTGATAAGGCTACCCCACAATAAGTAAATCCACATGGTTCAACCTTTATAAGCCCTCATTACTAATAAAGATAATATCTCATGATAATTTGCTATAATAACTATAAATAGTGTAAAGTAATAATTGTTTAAGATACAAAGCTAAGAATCTTTGTAAATAATATTAGATAGATTGGTTAGGTGCAAATCTATTATCCAAGTGAATATATTGCCTAACCTTCAAACCAACCTCAAAAACAATTATTAAATTGATATTGATACTTATAAATAGTTTTATAAAGGTGATATTATCATCTGATGAATATCATTGAATAAGCTGAGTAAAAGCAGATAATGAAGAATTAATTGACATATTTAGGAATCTCAATAATGTAACAATCTATTGATATTGACGTGAGAGTTCCAAATAAGTATTTTTTAGAAGAAGCAGGTCTTTGTAATGCCTTATAGGTACTTCCAACTGTGTTGTACCAAATCTATAAGTGAAAATTTTTAGATTTGTGAATATAGCTATGTTAAATATCTATTGAAAATTTAAGCTTATTCCAATAGTTAGATCAAAGATTATTAGAATTTAAATGAGATAGGATCTTGAAAATTAGATTTTGAAGGTCAATGAGAGTTTTTATAATTTTGAATAATCTGCCAATTAGATTATGATGATTTTTTTTTGAACTGGTAGTTAATTTAATTTTTAGCATTTTTGTAAAATTTAGAACATATGAATGGTGCAAAAAGGAGATATTGACATTAAAAGATCGATATCAAGGTTGGAAAAGGAGATTGATTGACAACTAAGAGAATTATGAGTTTTTTTTCTTCATATATAAGTTCAAATTCCTTCAAATTTTGTATACTTATTTTTAATTAATTGATTAAGAAGTGTATAAATTTTAAATAAAGATCAATTGTTAATTTAATAATTATTTAGGTTTTAAATTTGCTATTAGATTTGATTAAGGTTTATTTAGGATATTAAGATTTTATTAGGATTTGACTTAAGATTTGATTTAGAATTTAATTAGGATTTGACTTAGGATTTGATTTAGGATTTAATTATAATTTGACTTAGGATTTGATTTAGAATTTGATTAAGGTTTGATTAGGATTTGACTTAGGATTTGAATTAAGATTGTATTAGGATTTTATTAGAATTTGATTAGGATTTGATTAAGATTTTGTTAAGATTTATTTAAAATTTGATTAAAATTCAATTAGAATTTATTTAGGATTTCTTTAGAATTGGCTAAGATTTGGTTATGATTTCTTTAAGTTTTCTTTATGATTTCATTAGGATTTCTTTAAAATTTCTTTATGATTCTTTTAGGATTTGATTGGGATTATTAAAGATTCAATTAGAATTTGTTTAGGATTATATTTGGATTATTATATTTTTAATTAGTTGTAATATACAAATTTATCTTCTATAACCAAGTGCCTAATATATTCTCAAATAAGATAATATATAATATACCATCAAAAAGTTGCAACCATCTATAGAATAAAATGACAACTTGCACCTACAATTACCATCAAATTTTTTAATTCACCAATTATCACTTTTGAGTCATTATAAGTTCAATAACCATTCGGCATGAAGGTCTCACTAGTCAATAATCTAACAATATCTTACCATAAACTAGTACAATATAAAATGGAGCAACACCAAAAAACTTCGGCAACAATATCCGCTATTGTATTACATGTTGTCTTATCTAAGAATATACCAAGCACCTGGCTGTGGAGGGTGAAGTTGTGGTTTATAAATATATAAGAAATCCTAATAGGTTTCACCCATATAAGAAGAATGAAATTTAAATTCCAATTCAAAAGTACTTAAAGCTAATACAAAGTGCTAAAAAATACTCCTCTTAATAACCTTAACTATATACAAATTCCAATTGCCTTATTTCTTTCACAATTAGGCAATTTCAATTTTTCTTTGCAAGCCCTAATTCTAATTAGTGAGTTTTAGCAAGCTGTAATTTTTAATTTGATCATGTGCTTGATGCAAAATTTAGCATACAATAGTTATTACAAGTCTTCTACATGCACAAAACATTTCAGCCCAATCCAACTTGCAAATTGTAAAAAAAAATTCAAAATCCACTCCAATGTCACTCGACTATCAACTTGAAAGTTGATGTAGATGTTCCAATAGTGATTTCTCCCTCTCTAATTGTTAACTTTAGCTTCAAATTGTTGTATAGCTTAACCTTATAATACCATACTAAATTTCACCTTGTTTTGACTAATAGATCTCTAGATATCACAAAAATCCTAAATAACTCTATATTATCAACTTTTGATATCTCCTTGCACTAAAAATCAAATATCTCTCAATTGCACTATTAAATTATTACAAAATTTTACATATTTTTATCACATCTAATCAACTACACATTGCAAAATTTTCAACTATAGATATTATTCCAATTGCACACACTAACTAAAAGTGCTAGTCCTAACTTTATTGCTTAAAATCCAAATCACCAACATAAACCCTGATTTTGAACAATGATTGTCAAGTCTTTCCAAATCCTACAAAAATAAGTCTTATGCCTTTAAAACAAGCTTAAAGCTAGCTCTCAAATCCTAATCATTGATCTTCAAATGACCCCCTATTTTTCCCTTGGTGGCCATTTTTGTGGCTACAAATCTGATTTCAATCCTATCCTATAAACAGTCGATCCAAGATATCAATCCAATCTATCTTAGGGATTTCTAAGCTTAATCCTATCTTCAATTTAATTCTAATATCAATCATATCAATTATTTATTTTTTTTATTTTATTTTTATTAATTCATGGTTTTTTAAAAGTTATAAAAGAATTTTTATAATCTAGAAGGAAAAATTAATAATTAATTTTTATCTATTAGCTATTAAGATAAGAAAAAAAAAATCTATGAGGCTTTTATAGAACCTTTTTTAAGTATCTTGAATTCCTATTGAATCAAGATAATTGAATATTAAGTAAAAAATCATTCTTATTTATATTTTCACTACATAAACATATTACAATATGACATCTACCTCCTCTGAACTTGTATATCCTCCCATATGCGCCAAATGAACCATATGTCATAGTTGGTATCACACCATTTTTTCACTTTCTGCATGAAGTTCTTCATCATCATTTTTATCATCTATTTCAATATAATTATCTTCTTCAGAATCATTGATGTTTTCAGCATGATCTTCTACATTGATTTTTCCATCTTGTCTTTTAAAAATCTTCACTTGTTTTCTAATAATAGGTATTTACAACCTTGTACCATCCAACTCCTTCAATGAATATGTGGCATTGTCATGGACTATTACCACTACATACAGTGTTGTGTAGCGTGGTTTTCTATCTAGGAATACATTGGATATTTAGCTATAGAGAATTTACTTGAAACTTATTGGCAAGAGTCCAATAAATGATTTGTCCTTAATAAAAGGAAAAAATAATATAATGATATTATATAAGATAATTTTTATTGATAAACCATTTTATATTTAAGTAGATTTATACAAAAGGCTCAAATTTGTACAAAATCTTTCACAATCTTATTCACCCACAAGGATTTGTTTCTTTCTAAATTTTAGAATTCAATAACTCTTGATCCAACTATTCACTTTTTATGAAATTTTCTCTTAAATGTAGGTAATATTTTTAAGTTTTATCACAAAAAAGAATCAATTGTAAATTTGCTATTAAGTGTTGAATATCTTAAAAATCCAAGCAAGGGCTTAAAATCCTAGCTCAGAGATACTTGAGTACTATTTCCTTTATATCTTACAAACCAAAAATATTAATGCTACAAAATTTTTATACATAGTCTTGTGACATAAATATATACACTTTTAAAAATTTTGAGCCAAAAATTTATCAAATCGACTAAGATATATCTCAAAATATAACCACTAATTAAGCAGGGTCACTTACTATCCTTAGCTTATAAGCACTAACTTCAACTCCCAATATCTCCTTTATTCTAGATTAGATTTTATCAAGCTATATATTAAAAGTGTAGCAAAATAATTATTCTTTCAAATACAGGTCGGTGATTTTTTATTTCTTTCTATACATGCGAGTTATGTCCAAAAGAGTGACAATAGGTAAAATTTTGACACCTTAACTTTGAATGCATATATCTCCTTTATAAAAAGTCCAAATCATCCAAAATTTGCACCAAAACCATATCTTAAAATCCAAACTTATTGATTCTAGCGTTTGATGTTTGAATCTCTATAAAAAAAATAAATCCTAATTTCTAATAAATCCTCGAGCAACCTCCTTAAAACCTATTGGATATGATTTTTGGCCAATAGGAATAGAGACTTCTATCATCCATCTCCATTCATTCACATGGATGGCCTAACTACCCCCTTTCATATTAAAAATTCCTTTCTAATTCTTTTTCTTATAAGATTCACATAACATGTGTTCTAAAGACTAAATAAAAGAAGTAAACAAGATCTTAAGGATCACCAATGTCTAACAAAGGTGACTTAAGATATATAAAAGTTATTATCAATATAAATTCAAATTCAAAATTATTATCAAAAAAAAAAAAAAAAATGGTTGTATAAATCTCAATAATAGCCTTTTCAAATAGATTCTTTTTAAAATAATAACCTAATCATATCTTGTAACTAATAAAACTTACTATTATGGATTTTATTTAATTATATAATAAATTATATAATAAATAAATATATATATATATATATATATATAATTTTTTCATATGGTAGCTAAGTCATAATACAACAATGGTGCAAACCAATATTTTGAAAATTTCTTCAAAGTATTATATTGGTTATCCAAATTACTATCATAAATAAGTATCAAATCATCTTCTTCAACTATTCTAGGCCTCAATCAATGTTTTTTTATCAAATTAAGCCTTGTTCTTTAGCCTTGCTTTTTGTAATCTTTTTAATGCTAATTCCACATCTTTTGATCTTTGTTCAAGTTGCTGAATTCTAATAGCTAACAATTCTTTCCTTATTAATCCATCTTCTTAAGGTAGTATATTTTAAATTGGTACATGTTTTTCAATTGGCATGATAGGTTTTTGACTTGTCATGAGTTTCACTGGCATATATCCTATCACTGAACTATGTGTTATTTGATTAGTCCATAATATATAAGATAGAAGTCGAGGCCATTCTTTCACTCTTCCATTACAAGCTTTAACCAAGGCTTTTACAATTGGTAGATGTTCATGTTCACTCTTTGCATTTTCCTGTGGATTATAAGCAATAGTCAATGATAATTTAATTCCACATCTCTTAAAGAATTCACGAGCTTCATGTGCATCTAATTCTTTATGATTTGTAGTGATCTTTTTCACACATCTATAGTGACAAATAATATCCTTAAGCAATAACGTGCAAATTTCCTTTGTAGACTTTATTCTTAATGCCTTGCCTTTTACTTGGTTTGATAAATCTTTACAAGTCAAAATTAAATACTTCATTTGCCATAGTCCCATTAGGATAATAATCAAATCCACAATCCATTTAAAATGAATAGCCAAAGGATATGTTGGATATAGACCATCTTGATGTTGTATATTTGAATATATTTGATAAGTTTCATAAGATTCTACAAATAAAGTTATATCTCAATACATATTCTTCTATCAATATTATTCCTTCAATTTAGCAAAAGTAGCCCAAATTCCTCTATGCCCTGTCCATAGACTATTGTGAAACTCTTTGAGTAGTTTCTATTGATCTTCCTTAGTACCTACTACTTGTTGCGGCATACCAATGTTTGATTTTAGTCTCTTCTATAGAAATCCTCCTTATAATATGAACTTGTATATCTTTTTCCTAATTTGTTTAAATTTTTCAATTAACTAATTAGCATGCTTGGCTAATGTGCTCAAATAATGTCCAATTTCTAATAATTCTCTTTTATAATGTTCTTCATAAAATGACTTATCTTCCTTGTTCAATTGTGAAATTGAATAAAATTTTGTACCCACATCATCAATATCCTCAATCATCTCATCTTTTCCATCATATTTTACTTAAGATAACATATCTACTACTAGATTATTTTTTTTCACAACATGTCTAAACTTTGGATATAATGATTTGATATAAGTAATCCATTTTAATATTATAATATTCAGTGTTGTACAATTAATAATCATTTTAAAAAAAGACAAACAATTTGTTTCATTTACCACTATTATTTTAATTAAATAATCTTTTTTAGCTTTTATAGCTAAAATAATATCCCATAATTTCTTTTTTATCTATGAATATACATGCTAGCAAGTACTTAAAATCTTAATTTCAAATCAAATTGCAAATTTATATCCATTTGAATTATTTTAATCTATAGCCCATCTGATGGCAATTGGACTAATATCCACTATAAGAATCACTAGTCTATTGCACATATAATCAATTTTTTTTAATATTGGAGGTGATATTAATAAATCTTTCAATCTTTGCATTACTTTGATATACTTTTTTTCTTATTTAAACTAATAATCTTTATATAATAATTCATATAATGGATCTATTATGTGAGCATAGTAAGAAATCCAAATATGGTAGAATACACATGCATCCAAAAACTTTTGCACCTTTATTAAAAAACTACAATCCTCTTTCATTCTTTCAATTGCATCAACCTTGGCTAGATTCAATTTCCTTCTATAAAATCCATATAAATATATCATAATTATAACTTCTTATATTCCAAATAAAGATTTTTTATCTGATAATATAAGATGAATTTCTTCAAGTCAAATCAATATCTTTTCACAATCTTATATATGATCAATAACACACTTGTAACATCTTGTCTTATCTAAAGTTTCATCCTTGTCTTCTTCCTTATATCCTTTTATATGAATATCATCTAAAAAAGGCATAATCTTCTAAAGAATAAAATCTCTCAATACCTTGTTCATCATGTTCATCATGTTTATCATATATACAACTGAATTAATAGCACCTTGAAGAAGAGTAGACATTCTAATTAGCTATGAAGATAAATTTTTATCCCTCAATCTAAGTTACAAGATGGCCTCACTTAAGAGTTGCTTATAATTAATGGTATAAAGTGAAAAAAGCAAATAGCAAGTACAATAAGAATAACAACTACAAGACAAGGGAAGTAAAGGATATCAAATAAGTATATAATTCAAAATTATATCACAATTTATTCATTATATTTTTATCTAATAAAAAATAAATATAAAAAATAAATATTATAATTATGAATAGATAATTTTTTCATCTTTCTAATGGTATAAAAAACATGTAAATCCAAATTACTATGAATAAGTTTTGATAATCTAAAGATAAAAGATAAATAATAAAAAAATTAAGTGAAAAATTTTTACCTCAAAGTTGAGAGATCATGAATTCAAACCTCACCAAGTCTCACAAGTAGTGTATATATAAGGGTGTCCTAGAGAGGCCACAAGGCCTTAGTCTTATCCTCCTACATACATCCAAGGTGCCACAATCCATATGGGACTTGTGCCCCTCTCTTCCTACAAGAAGTACATTAGCTGTTGGTCCTCCTATTTTCTACTAATAAAACTCATTTTTTTATAATTTTGACTTCACCATGGTATTTAAAAACATCCAATTAGCTTATAAACCATGTATGGTCTTCAAATCTTACTCCATTTCTTCATAATGGCTCCCAAGGTGATAAAATTTATTTTTACCAAAGTCTTCAAAATTATTCTAATAATTCCTAAAAAATTCTAAATAAATTTTAAATAAAATTTGAAAATTCCTATAATACTTTTAAAATGATAATATCAATTTCAAACTATTTTATTATACCTTGGTGATTTTTTATAATAATAAAATCAATTTAAATCAACTAAAAATCCTATTTTTTATATAAATAATTAAAAAGACATGAGATTTCTTTCTCATGTTTCTTTTACCTACTAAATAACATTTATATATTTTTAATAAGTAGTATATAGAGATAGAAGGCCAATATAGATATTGGTCTCAATAACTAAATATTAATTCTTTTAATTAAAAATAATACTAAATTAACTAAGATAATTGCCTCCAAGACTTATTAGGATCCTATTTCTTTCTCACTAATATTGCTATCCTTTAATTAGCATCATTTAAATATATCTTCACTTTACAATTGCAATTTTGGCACTCTGAATACATTCTTTTATCCTAAAACAACTAATAAGTCAATTTGATGATTCACACACGGCAACTATCTAGGACGACTTGCAAAGGAAAAGAACTTAGAATTTGACCTCTTAGAATGCTATTGAATAAATAGAAGAATTGTCTATAGAAGTTATAATGAGTATCTAAGAAAAAAATGAATAAATTGCTATTAATCTAAAGAAATTAAAGTAGATTTATTCTATAGAATCAAAGAAGGAAGAGAGAAAAAATTAAATCAACCATAAAAACTAATAATTATAAAAAAAAATCAAAGTTAAAATTTAAAATTTAAAAAAAAAAAAGAAAAAAAAAAGATAATAGTTTCAAATTCCTCTTCAATATGAGAAGATTTTGATATCAACCTTTTAAGGCCTATATATCCATTGAATGTTGAAGTTGGTATTTTCCTATACTAATACTAGCTCAAAAGGATAGTTCATTTTTCCAACCGGATTTAAATCTGGGATGCTTCAGTAACAACCTCTCTTATGATCAATATTGCAAGTCTTCTTGGATGTTTACCAAATATAAAATTACAAGTTTTAACACTCAATTTATTTATTTTTATTTTTTTTGGTGTATGATACAAATCACACTCTATATTCTTTACATCTATTCCTACAAGTTCTAGTAGGAAAATCTTTTCTATTTAGTGTTTATAATCAAACTAAATTATTTGGAAAGATTTCTTAGACTACATAAGGATTCAACCATAAAACATCAAATTTTTCTAGAAAATCTAATCTCCTAGCATCTTGTAAAAGAACTAATATGCTAGCCTTAAGAGTTCTGATCTTCTGTTGTTTGTCAAAGGAAATTTTTCTTTTAATTTATATAGCTTTTGTGTTTTGAACACTCTGTCTTTTAGCCTCATCCGGACTTTTTAGACATTCCAATCATCCATCAAAGATTGTTTAGTTGATAATCTTTCTGTCAAGATAATTTGAAAAGAAGGGATTTCAAATTCAATTAATAAAATTGCTTCTAAGCTATAAATCAGGAAAAATAGAGTAGCTTGAGTGGTCACCTTAAATGTGGTTCTATAAGCCCATAAAATTGCAAGAAGCTTGATGTTCCAATCCCATTTAGAAATTGTTATGGTTTTTCTAAGGATATTAATTAAAATTTGATTCATCTTCTTCATATATTTATTAATTTGAGGGTTATAAGGGATAGTCTTCTTATGATCAATTTTAAATTGTGAGGTCAAGTCTTCTATCACTTCATTTAAGAAATGCTTGTCCCTATCACTAATTAGTATTTTTGGACATCCAAACCTAGTGATAATCTACTTATAAAGGAACTTGGCTGCTTGCTTAGTATTATTGGTCTTCACTGCCTTTGCCTCAGCTTACTTAATAAGGTACTTGATTGTTACAAGTATGTGCTTTATTCCACTCATAGAATTAAGATAGACTTCTTTAATATATTCTATTCTTCATTTTTCAAATAGGACTAAAGGTAAAGATATATGGAGAGGTAAGCTCATTTGGAGGTCATTTCTAGCATATTTTTAATATGTATCACATATTTTAGTATAATTGTAGGCATCTTAAAATAAAATAGGCCAATAGTAGCTAGTTCTAAGGATCTTTTGTCTTGTCAATGAGATTCAAAGGCAAATGATTTATCTTTGAATTTGTAGAAAGGGCAATCTATTCAATGAGTGATTTGTATTCAGGCTATGACCAATTTCAACTTGCAATAGAGAGTAGAGACATGACAACAATAAGAACACCATTTGGACTAGTTAGAATGTGTACTCTTCCTAAAGATGCTACTAATTCAATTGTATATATGATAAATGGGATGAACAAGGTGTTAAGAGATTTTATTCTTGAGAAGAATATATCTTTTTTAAATGATGTTCTTATAAAAGGGTGCAAAGAAGAGGATAAGGATGAAATTTTAGATAAGATAGGATGTTGCAAGTGTATTATTGATCATATACAAGATTGTGAAAAGATATTGACTCGGCTTGAAGAAATTCATCTTATGTTATTAGGTGCAAAATCTATATTTGGAGTATAAGAAGTTATAATTGTTGGACATTTATGCAGATTTTATGGAAGGAAATTGGATCTAGCCAAGATTAATGCAATTGAAAGAATGAAAGAAGATTATAGTTCTTTAATAAAAGTATAAAGATTTTTGGATGCATGTATATTTTATCATATTTAGATTTGTCACTATGCTCACATAGAAAATCTATTATATGAATTACTAGGTAAGGGTAATCAATTTAAATGAGAAAAAAAACATACCAAAGCAATGCAAAGATTGAAGGATTTATTGGCATCACCTCTAGTATTTAGAAAAATTGATTATAAGTGCAATAGACCAATGATTCTTATAGCGGATATTAATCCAATTACTATTGAATAGACTATAGGTCAAGATGATTCAAATGGACATAGGTTTGTAATTCAATTTGGGGCTAAGGTTTTAAGTATTTGCCAATAAGCATATTCATAAGTGAAAAGGGAATTATGGGGAGTTGTTTTAGCTATGAAAGCTGAAAAGGATTACTTAATTGGGACAATGGTGGTGATTGAAACAAATTATTTGTCTTTATTTGAGATGGTTATTAATTGTACAACACCAAATATTACAATGTTGAGAGGGATTGCTTATATTAAGTCATTAAATTTGGAATTTAGACATGTTGCGAAAAAAGATAATCTGGTAGCAAATATGCTATCTCGAACAAAATATAATGGAGAAGATGAAATGATTGAGGATATTAATGATGTAGATATAAAATTTTATTTAGTTACATAATTAAATAAAAAAAATAAGTCATTTTATAAAGAAGAGTTACTAGATATTAGATATTATTTGAGCACATTAACCAAGTATACTAATTGGTCTATTGAAAAATTTAAACAAATAAAAAAAAAGGCATACAAGTTCATATTATAAGGAGGATTTCTATAAAAGAGGCCAAAATCAAATATTGGAATGTTGCAATGAGTAGTAGGTACCAAAAAAGATCAACAAAAACTACTCAAGAAATTTCATGATAGTCTATGGATAGGACATAGAAAAATTTGGACTACTTTTGCTAAATTAAAGGAATAATATTGGTGGAAGAATATGTATTGAGATGTGGCTTTGTTTGTAGAATCTTATATAACTTGTCAAATATATTCAAATATATATCATTGAGATGGTCTACATCTAACATATTCCTTAGCTATTCATTTTAAATGGATTGTGGATTTGATTATTATGCCAATGGGATTGTGACAAATGAAGTATTTAATTTTGGCTCATGAAGATTTATCAAACGAAGTGGAAGGCAAGGCATTAAGAACAAAGTCTACAAAAGAAATGTGCAGATTTTTATTTGAAGAGGTTATTTGTCACTATGGATGTGTGGAAAAGATCATTGTAGATCATAGAGAATTGAATGCACATAAAGCTTGTGAGTTCTTTAAAAAATGTGGGATTAAATTATTATTGACTACTTTTTATAATCCAGAGGGGAATATAAAGAGTGAACGTAGATACTTGCTAATTATAAAAGCCTTGGTTAAAGCTTGTAATAGAAGAGTAAAGGAATGGCCTCGACTTCTACCTTATGTATTATAGGCTGATCAAAAAATACATAGTTTAATGATAGGATATATGCCAATGGAACTCATAATAGGTCAAAAATCTATTATGCCAATTGAAGAGCATATGGCAATTTGGAGTATGCTACCTTGGGAAGATGGATTAACAAGAGAAGAGTTGTTTGCTATTAGATTTTGGCAACTTGAACAAAGATCAAAAGATGTGGAATTAGCATTAAGATGATTACAAGAAGTAAGGCTAAAGAATAAGGCTTGATCTCATAAACAACATCAATTGAGGCCTAGAGCAATTGAAGAAGGTGATTGGATACTTATTTATGACAACAGTTTGAACACGTTTATGTGGTGAAAAATATAAATAATAGTGATTTCTACTTAATATTCAATTATCTTAGTTCAATAGAAACTTAAGATACTTAAAAAAGGTTTTATGAAAGCCTCTTAGATTATTTTCTTATTTTAATAGCTAATAGATAAAAGTTAGTTATTAAATTTTCCTTCTAGGTTGTAGCTATTCTTTTGTTACTTTTAAAAAGCCATAAGTTAATAAAAATAGGATAGAGGAGATAAATAATTAATATGGTTGATACTAAAATTAAATTGAGGACAAGATTAAGTTAAAAAATCCTTAGAATAAGTTAGATTGATACTTAGGAGTTGATCGTGTATGAGACAAGGTCAAAATTAGACCTCGAGCCACAAAAATAGCCACTAAAGGTAGGAGGTCAAGGTAATTTGAAGATCGGCGAGTAGGATTGGAAGAAGAGCTTTAAGCTTATTCTAGGGACATTAGGCTTATTTTCAAAGGATTTGGGAGGACTTAGCAATTGCTATCTAAAGTTAGGATTTATATTAGAGATTAAGTTTTTATGCAATAAAGTTAAGACCAACACTTTCAGTTATTGTATGTAATTGAAGTGATATCTACAGTTAAAAATTTAATAATAGCCCGAATAAGATTTGAAGGAATCTTAATTGGCAACAAATAAAAATTTAAACAAATAAAAAAAAGGCATACAAATTTAAACAAATAAAAAAAATCTTAATGATGCAAAAAAAATAAAAAAAGGCATACAAGTTCATATTACAAGGAGGATTTCTATAAAGAGGCCAAAATCAAATATTGAATGTTGCAATGAGTAGTAGGTACCAAAAAAGATCAACAAAAACTACTCAAGAAATTTCATGATAGCGGATACATTTGTTAGTCCAAAGGGCATGAAATTATATTCAAGATGTCCATATCTTGTCTAAAATGTGGTCTTTCATTTATCTCTCTCCTTGATTTGTACTAGGTTGAATGCTCCACAAAGATCTATTTTAATATAAATCTTAGCTTAGCCAAGTTGTTCCAAGAGTCTTGAAATTAATAATACTGGATAACAATTATTTATTGTTATCTTATTCAATTTCCAATAATCAATGCACATATGCAAGGAACCATCCTTCTTCTTTACAAAAAATATAAGTATACCTGCTAGAGACTTTGAATGCCTGATAAAGTTTTTTGCAAGATTTTCATCAATACAATCTTTTAATATCAAAAGGTCATTTTGAAAAAGATTATAGATTAGGCCAAAAGGTGGTTGCGTTCTTTCCTGAAGATCTATAGGACAATCATATGGTCGGTACTTCAACAATATATTAGCATTCTTTTTCTGAAAAACATCTTGAAATTTATTATATTGCTCTAAAATACTTGCCGATGAAATCATATCTTCTTTAATTGGAGCAACATAAATAACAAATGGTATATCTTTTATGGCCGATCTTATAAAAGCCCTTGCTCTAATAAATAGAGGTTTACCAATTTGTGGCTTTTTATAAATTTTTTTTGTAGGGATCTCTATTGAAAATGTTAATCTTTGTAACTTCCAATCTATAGATGGATTATGCTTTTTCAACAAAAATAGCCTGAGAATAACAGGATTTGAAGGAATCTTAATGATAAATATAATTTGGCTTTTGTGATCTTTGAATAATATTTTTAAAAGCATAGTTTCATAAGTGACACTATTAGAGGATAAAGATTGTCCATCTATTACCTCTATATGAATAGGTTTGGATATCTATATTAGAAGAATTACATTGTCAAAATACGTGCAATTTTGCTTGAGAATGCTCCGAGCACCTGGTTGTGGAAGATAAAAGGGAAATACATAACAACAAGATCCTAACAACTCTAATAGAATCCTAAACAACTTCTATTAAATCTTAACAATATTAATCAAACTTTGATCCAATCTTAAAGAATTTTCAAAAGAAGAGTAAATGAATAATATATTAATCATAAAAGAAAATAACATATAAAATATTAAATTTAGAAAATACTAAAAATAGAAATCTTAAAATCCTAAGTCAAATCTTATTCAAATTCTAGTCAAATCCTAAGTCAAATCCTATTCAATCCCTAAGTCAAATCCTATTCAAACTCTAGATCAAATCCTAAGTTAAAATCTAAAATAAATCTTAAGTCAAACCATAGATTAAACCCTAAGCCAAAACCTAAGTCAAACCTTAAATCAAACCTTTGTCAAAACCTAAATCAAACCCTAAATCAAATCCTAAGTCAAATCCTAATCAAACCTTAGTCAAATTCTAGTAAAAATCTAAGTCAAATCTTAGTCAAAACCTAAGTCAAATCTTAAGTCAAAACCTAAGTCAAATCCTAATCCTAAATCAAATCCTCAATCCTAAATCAAATCCTAAATCCTAAATCAAATCCTAAATCCTAAACCAAATCCTAAATCCTAAATCAAACCCTAAATCCTAAATCAAATCCTAAACCCTAAACCAAATCCTAAACAAATCTTAAACAAAATTCTAACCAATTCAAATTAATCCTATGAAAAATTAGAACCTCAATATTTGTTGATTAGATCGTTGATCTTACTTAAAACTTTGTACACCTTTGAACCTCTTAGTAAACAACAAACGCAGCAAATTTGAAGGAAATCGAACTTACCAAATGGAAGAAAAACCCTAAAATCTTCTCGGGTGTTGACCGGCATCCTTCTCCAATCTTGATGCTAATCTTCTAGTGTTGATTTCTTCCTTCTTCACTGTTCAATCAATCTCAAATTACTCATGTATATAGAAAAATAAGTCTACTATCCACAAAAATAAAGTTTATTCTAATCCAATTGGCAGATTGCTCAAGATCTTAAAAACCCTGATTAACCTTCAAAACTTAATTTCCAAGACCTTGATCCACTTAAACTCCAATTACGTACAACTAAACAATTAGATTCAACTCAAATTCACAGTACACATTAACAACAATAATATCCAAAAATCCACAAATTTTCAGCTATGGATCTATTACAAAACTTCTAGAATTGCCTAAAACATCAACTCTATTTTATTTCACAAAATCCCAAGTTGCCCAAAACAACCCTGATTATGCAAAGCTATTGCAAAGTCATTTCTTCTTTGAATTATTTGAAACCAACTCCTATACAAACCTTCTAAAGTCCACTCTCTAATTCCAATCTCTGATTTGCAAAAGCTTCTTAGATCTGCCATAGGCATGCGGTTTTGTGCCTTGGGGTCTGATTTCGACCCCAACTCATAACCAGTCCTTTCTGGATATCTATTTCGAGATTTTTGTGGTAAGTTTTTTGAAACTTCTTCTTAACTCCCTCTTATATATGCCTATATTATTTTATTTCCCAATCTACTTTGTTTTGCCTTACTTATGGCCCTACAAAGTAAATAGAAGCTCATTTGTAAAAAAAGCAATATTAACATTCATTAGTTTTACTCTCTTTTTATTATTATCTATTTTTCTAAGATAATTTGGTAAATATTTTGAACTAAGATCTTCTATAATATACTATTTCCACATTCTTTCAACTAATAGTCATGTTACATCATGACAATGTGAAGCTTAGTGAATGCATAATCTACGAAACAAGCGGTGTCGTATGTCATGAAGTCTTGCTTGAGAATGCTCCGGGCACCTGGCTGTGGAAGATAAAAGAAAAATATGCAACAATAACTAGTCCTAACTTCTCTAATCAATCTTTAAACAATCTTTAATTATACCTTAACTAAATCCTAATCAACCTTGATCAAATTCAAAAAAAATCCTAAAACAAACCCTACTAAATCCTAATCAATCCTAACAAATCCTAAAACAAATCCTAACTAACCTTAGTCAAATCCTAATCAAACCCTCAGGAAATCCTAAGGCAATTTTAGAACCTCAACAACTACCAAATAAACCATTGATTTTGATTGAAATTTTGTATATATCTTATTAATTAAGTTGAAAACAAGTATATTAAGTTTGAAGAAGATCTAACTTCACAAAAAGAAGAAAAATCCATAAATTTGCATGGGTGATGGCCAGCCTCCTTCTCCAATCTTGATGCCAATATTCTAGTACCTAAATCTCTCTTTCACACTATTCAATTGCTCTCAAATTTTGTATGTGTGTAGAAAAACAAGTCTACCACCCACATATACAAATTTCACTCCAATCCAACTTGCAAATTTCTCAAGATCTCAAAAATTCTAACTGACCCTCAAAACTTAATTTTTGAGACCTTGACCTACTTAAATCTCAATTATGTACAACTAAATCGTTAAATTCAGCTTAAATTCATAATACATATTTAAAACAATACCTTAAAACCTACAGATTTTCAACCATGGATCTACTACAAAACTTTTAAAATTGCCTAAAACATCAACCCTATTTTATTTCATAAAATTCCAAGTTGCCAAAAACAATCCTGACTTTACAAAGCTATTACAAAGTCATTTCTTATCCAAATCACTCTTAACTAAATCCTATGAAAAACCTCTTAAGTCTTCTCTTTAATCCTATCTTTTGATTTGCCAAAAGACTCTTGATTTTCCCTAGGCAGCCGTTTTAGTAGCCAAAGGTCTGATTTTGACCCTGTTCTGCAAATGGCCAACCCTTGGGTATCAATCTAACCTATATTGGGGATTTCATAGCCTAACCCTATCCTCAATTTAATCCTAATATCAATCATGCTAGTGATTTATTCTTTTTATTATATTTTTATTATTTTATGGCCTTTTTAAGGCAGTAAAATAATTATTACAACTTAGAAGGTAAAATTACTAACTAATTCTTATCTACTAGCTATTAAGTGAAGAAAATAAACTAAGAGGCTTTTATAAAAACCTTGTTAAAATATGTTGAATTCTTGTTGAATTAAGATAATAGAGTATTAATTAAAAAATCATTTTTAGTCATAGTTTCACCATGTAATCGTGTCACAACACGACAGCGGATGCCCTCAAGTCTAACAAAGCAGTCGTTGAAGCTTATGGGGGCCAAAATACAAAGCGATTGTAAAACAACAAGTAGGTTGAACAAAAAGAGAAGAACTTGAATTGTTTTAAAATATTGAATTGTCTAACTACACGATTCCTACTATGGCTAAACATTGTCATTTTCCTATACAATTGTACTCTTGGTTTTAATAATGTATCAATTTTATTTCTTCAGGCAATTGCCAACCTTATAGCCTTCCTCGCCACAATATAGGCATAGACCTTCTTCCATTTGATGCTTCTATTTTTATGGCTTAAGAAGTTTAAATTGTACTATATTATGTTGCATATCTTCTACTTCTAAGTGTGAATTCAAAATGCTTGTTGATGTAGTAGGGCTATGTCATATTGCATATTGTCTTATTAAACTCTATGAACATTTATCTTGTTAATTATATTTTATGGCTTGGCTAATGGCTTCATTTAGCAATTGTGGATTTGGAAGTGATAATAACAAATCCTTTATATCATCTCTTAATCTCCAATAAAATTGGCTTATTAAGGCTTGTTCATTCTAATTGATGTCGCATGCTAATTGTCTAAAATTGGATACATAGACTGATGCAAAACGTGCCCTTTGGCGTAATACTTGGATCTCAATTATTGTCGAATGAGTCTTGTCATGTTTTCCAAATGCTTTTGCAAATGCTTCAATGAAAACTTCAAAGTTGCTCAAAATTGGTGATTTCTTTTCAAATAAGGAAGACAAATCATAATAGTTCTTGCCTCGTAAGCAGGGTGCCAATTAATCCAACTCATGATTCTTTTGTTAGAAAAGTATTAGATTATATAATGGATCATTCTAAAGACTGTAAGGGACATACAATATTTTCTTGGATTTGCTAATTTCTATGAGATCTTCATCAAAAATTACTTTCAAGTTGCTGCCCCTCTTACTCAATTGACATATAAGGATAAGCTAGAATGGGGGCCTTAAATGGAGAAGGTATTGTAAGATCTCAAGACAACATTTACTACAGTCTCAATATTATTTATGCTTCAATTCAGTAAATATCATTTTATTCCAATTATGGATATCATTCAAAGCTTGATCTATGGAATACGTCAAAGAACAACAATTTAATAGTTGAAGAATTTGCAAAGCATCTATTGCAACACCAAACAACCTTGAAGCTTCAATTGCAAGTAGCTCAAGATGCTTATAAGGTATCTGTATATAAATTCAAAAATCAACCATCTACTTTTTATATTAGAGATAAGGTATGGCTTCTTTGGCAAAACATTAAGACCAAGGAATTATATGATAAATTGGATTATCAGAGGCTAGGACCATTTTCTATCTAGAAGTAAATTAATCCAATAGCATATTACTTGGAATTACCATCTTCTATAAAGGTACATCCAATTTTTTATGTCTATCTTTTAGAACCTTATAGAGAGTCAAATATTCCAAAAAGAGTACAATAATTGCCACCTAATATTAAAATTGAAGACCATAAAGAATATAAAATTGAAAAGATATTTGATTCATGACGAAGGTGGAATAAATTGAAATATTTTGTTCGTTGGCAAGGCTATGATATTAATAAGTACACATGAGAACCAACCAAAAATCTTATTAATGCGCCTAAAAAAATACAAGAATTTCATTGATTCTATTCTCACAAATCCAAACATGTTCAATAATAACTTCTTGATAAAGATTAGAATCAAGGAATATTCATAAAAAGAGAAGAATTAAGCTAAAGCCTTCATCAATATGTAGTCATTTGTTCATTGATAGAATAGAATGGTAGAAGCAAGTCAGTCACCATATCAAATATTTAAGTGTTGAGAGAATAAGATTTAGAAGATTCACTTGCTATAAAAGCTTCAAATGAAGCAATGTAGTTTTTACAGCCTTCAATTGAGTAAAATGAAGACAATACATTTCAACACCAAGTATGACCTCAGTTAGAGCCATTAGGAGTAAGATCCAACTATGCAAGTCTTGATTCCAATACTCAAGCTTTGGTGATATGAGCTTGAAAAGGTGAATCTTTTTAGGCTTGAGATCTTGTTTGAAGGATGTTTTGAAGGCCGTAATAAAGATCAGATCTTTGGATGGAATGTTTCAACAATGGAGGTACTAGCTTAAGGCCATAGGTGAATTCTTTGAAGATTAATAGAACCTATTGCTTAAGGATAGAGAATAAAATATATAGCTTCATTAATTTAATATATTTTTGATTTTTTATATATATAAAAAGACTTTCAAAGATATAAACTCCTCTTAGAATTCATCATTAGAAAAAGAGGTGATGTTAGGGACTTACACTTTGGAGGATTACAAAACCTTTTAGAACATTCTAAAGCTTCTTGAGTAAGTGAAAGTCGGTTGATAAACTTCCTTGTTGGTGAAAGTAGCTCGAAAAGCTTCTTAATTAATGGAAGAAGCTCAAAAAGCTTCTAATTTAATAAAAAGAGCTTAAGAAGCTTTCCAATTGGTAGAAGCTGCTCAAGAAACTACTTAGTTTGATGGAAGCTACTGAAGAAGCATCCTAAATAAGAATATATATAAGAGTCAAGGTTGAAGAATTCTTTAGTCTTGACAATGCATCTTTTAGAATTCTAGCTCACCTTTCTTGGTGTTGTTTGTGTATTCATCTGGTTAATTCAAGTTTTTATTGGTTTCTTTTTTAAACCTTTTCTTAATTTAAGCCTCTTGCTCTATATTCTTGTGTCTTTGATATTCAAAAGCAAATGATTTGTCTTATTTTGTTAACATTTTTTTGAAGTACATAATTTCTTCTAGCAACAAAGAACCATCAAAACCAATCTTCAATTCCTCAAAAGTCTCTTTAATAAACTTATGTTCAATATTCCTTGAATTCTTTAAGCTCTTTTTCCTTGATGCTTTTTTCATCTATCCTTAAGAATCTTCTAGCAAAGATTTAGCAATAGATTTTACCTTCTTATCTATTATCTTATATTTTATTTCAATTATAATCTTTGGTACTTCAAAAGATTCAATTATATCATAAATTTCTTTAAAATGAATCTATATAATTTTATCATTATCATCTAATCTAATAAATGCAATCAATTCAATAAGATTTTTTAATCCATTTTTTTCATAAATACTAAAAATCTTTTTATTATTTTTTGAAATTTTTAATCAACACAATTCTTTTTTAATAGCATCCAATTTTTTTTTTTAAATCTTCAATCTTCTTATTTATAATATTTCTATTATTAAAAATATTAATAAATCCTATATCAAAAGAACTTGTATTTTGTGAGAGTACCTCCCCTTTTATACTCCCATAATTTCTTTTTATAGTAATATTTCTCAAAAATGCTTAAATTCTTCAATAATCCTTGGCAATAGATTTTCTCTCAAATATATCTCAATTCTGCTCATGATTTGGAGGCACAATCAAAAATTATATTGCCCTTCTTCCATCCTCACTATAAATTCATATTTAAGCTAAACCATCATCAAGTACTTTTATTTCCATCCGAGTTGCAATAATATATGGTTGTTCCAAAATAAAGAGATAAGATGTTGCATCTTGAATAAACAAATTTTGTTCAATTGCAATATCACCAATCCAATTTTTTACATTTGGACAAGCATTATATAATTCATATCATGTATTATTAGCTGCCCGTATTATCCATCCATGCTCTATATCAATTAGCCACTTTTGCTTCATATAAAGATCTTTGGACATAAGATTTGTTTTTGAATCACAATCAATCAAAATAACAACCAGCTCATCCATATCTCTAATCTTTACTAATGCCTTTGCAGTTGCTCTAGCCCAATACTTTCAAGTATAATGACTTAAAATCTCTTTCTTCTTATTATTTTGATCATCAAAATGTACTCTTTGATTATGATTCCTTTCATCACTTGTTAAAAATTTGTAACAATTATCAATTTCATCTTTTTCATCTTCACATATATATGCATCAATAATATAATTTAATCTAGCTTCATCCATTAATTGCCTCTTTTGCTCAATATTATCAATAATGGCATTATGAAATTTTTTTTTTGCAATTCTCTAAATCTCTCTCAATATAAATTCAACTTTAGTATTGAGCACACGCTCTTTAAGTACCCCTTTTAAATTTGTTGCTACTTTAATATTAAAGAGCAATTTACAAGTTGACTTACCATTTTTTTCTTGTGTCTTTTGATTTTTATTTTGATGCTATGGAAGCATCCTTTATTAGTAACTCTTTTAAAACCATTTCATGAGCTTTATCTCCTCAAGTCTATCTTTTAAAAGAATTTCCTTCTCTTGTGTCATTAAAATCCCGTCTTTTCTTTTCTTCCATCAAAGCTTCATATTGGCTTGTAGCAATATAAGCATGTACTAATAAAGCTTCCACAAGATCCTCTCAACCTGTAGTCTCACGAATTATTACAACAATCCTCAATAAAGCTTCCCGTGGCATCTTCTTTTTATACATTGTAGAAATGGCAGAAGACCAAAGTCTAGTTGGTTTAATATTTCCAAAAAAATCTTGTTTGCCATTATCATCTATTCTAGCACCATAACTTACAACTTCGATTGTTACAATTCCATTTGCTGCCAAATAATCTCTAATCAATGCTTTCATATCTCTCTTATCAAAATTAGTTTGGAAAAAATCACTTGTATCTTTTAATGCCACTTTTCCAACTTTTTAAAAAATAATACCTTATTGCACCATTTCATTGAATTTACTACAATCTTTTTAAAAATAAAAATCATCATTATATCAAATACATCTTTACACATATCCTTGCTTAAAAGTAGCTTTTGAACTTATTGTAGAAGTCTTCTCTTCAAGCCTTGTAAGTTTTATTTGAAGATCCTGCATCCCACATATAATTTCTTCAATTCCCATATCTTCTTTCTTTGGTGTAGTCATTGAAGGTTGGAAAATAGGTATTGTTGATTATAAAATAGGCACTTGAATTTTAGGTACTTGCACAATTCTTTGAATATCAATCTATCCTTTCTCTTTTTTATTTTTGCTAGCAATTCTACTGCATCTTCAACTTCTTTTTATTTTGTTGTCAACTCTTCATCCTCTTTCTTATCTTCAAGAAGAATTTCTAACTTCTCTTGTAATTTTCCATCAGCTGCTTGAACAAATAATTCAACCTTGTTTGGTCCTAATGTTATCTTTTCCACTTTTAATAATCAAAAATATTATCTTTTAAACTCTTTTAATAATTTGGTAGCTTGCAATTTCTTATTAGGATGCTCAATCCATTCCAAAAATGACTTCTTAGTGACTTGATGAAAGTCTTTTAAGAAATATTTATCTTTCAATGTATGGAAGAATGTCTTCCAAGATTTTTTACATTGTTTCATAATTGATTTCACATATTTTCTTATTTTTGATATTGTGGCAAGCTTAAATAATACAATTAATTCTTTTTCAAAAATAAGATTTATTTCTATTTCTCATACATAACATCTCAAATTTTTAGAAATATCTCTTCTATTAAATTAATCAATCTTGTTAACCACTGCTTGTAATGCTTTGATTGCCAAATCCTCCTTGAAATTATTGCCTTGTTGCTATTGTATAAATAATATAAATGCTTAAAATATATTTATAATATTTGGATCCAAATACATACCTTGTCTACCAGAAGAAAATCTACTTAAAGTTCCATTTGAAGATCCACTTGAAGCGCCACTCAAAGCTCTATTAAAAATTTCAAATTCAACCTTCTTGTCTTCTTGCGCTAATAATTCCAAATAATCACAAATAAAATTCAACACCTTCTATCCCAAATATTTATATTGTTGTATTGTAATAGGTTTATATACTAAATTATATAAACAAGAATGATTTTTTTATTTAATATTCAATTATCTTGGTTCAATAGGTTGCTACAAATATTGAGGCTGCTATAAATATTGAGGCTGCTACAATTTTTTATTTGATAATAACTTTTTTCTCAACTTATTACAATTTCTTTCATAATTGGTACAAACAATTAAAAATTGAATTGCTTTCATCTCATCTCGGCTTCTTAATCTTACTTAAGTTGAATTATCATCTATTATCTTTGTTTTCATTCATGTAGTAGTAATATATAGTTGTTTTAATATAGTAGGATATATAAACATATCTTATATAAAAAAAAATTATTCATGAATAATATTTCTTATTATCACCTTGATATTTGGACAGGTTCCATATAAATCTTCTTTTAAATTCTTTGTTGATTTTATTTTCTATCCATGTTTGATATCAATAGGTCATTTTTCCTTTTTATATAGCTCTTTTGATATCAAATTGATTTCAAAACCATGATCAATTAATATTATAATTGATTCTTTTAATTCTTTTAATTTTATTAATTTTTTTGTAATAATCCTTATCCAATGATTTTGAGAATAATGACTAGATGGTTGAGTCCCATTCTCTTCTTTTATAAGTCCAATTGGTGCAACATCTCCTAAAAATTTGCATTTCAATCTCTTCATCTACATTGTTTCTCATTGCTTTTGTTCCTTATGTATTTGATATCATAGTATCTCTTATAGATTGCCGTTTTTTTAATTATGTCAATAATAACTTTATAAAATTTATTCTTTGCAATCCTTAGAATTTCGTTAATTATAAAATAAATCTTTCTTTGTAAAATCCATTCTTCTAATAACTTCTATAAATTTGTAGCAGCCTCAATATTTGATTGTAATTTATAAGCAAGAGTCTTTTTTTTTTTTATAATTTTTTTTTCCTTTGTAGAAATATTTTCTATTTCTTCTTCATGAATAGGATTTTTTTTGTTGTCTTGCTTTTTTTTTTTCTTTTTTTCTTTTTTTCTTTTTTTAGTCTTTTTTGATGGCTTTTCATTATTTTTCGATCTTTTTTTTTTTTTTTTTTTAATTAATGCTTCATATTTTCCTTATAATATGAGCATGTATCAATAATCCATCTACTAGATCATTCCACCTAATAATTTGCTGAATATTTTAAATCATCTATAATAAATTTTTAGCATATTACATTCAATAAATTAATAATAGCATATTTTAAATCATCTATAATAAATTTTTTCTTTTCAATACAACTCATTGCACTTGTCCACAAAGAGCTGGATTTTTTTGGAAGTTCAAGATTTTGCTTAAATATTTGGCTTGATTTGCTTCTACCCAATATATTGATGCTTCATTACTTAAGATTGTATGCACTTTAAAAGCATCTCTCACAAATACCTTCATTCCTTCTTTACCAAAATTTCTTTCTAATTTTTCTTCACTTTTTTTTAAGTGTATCATACTATCTTTACAAAAAATAACTCCTTTGCATAGTGCCAATGTAAAATCTTCACACTTCTTTGAATAATCTATGCTATCATACCACATGCATCTATTTACTACACCTTCTATTGGTCATAATTTTTATTTTATTAATACTCTTAATGATTGATTCTTCTTTTTAAGTTTTACAAATTTTATTTATAAATCTTTGATCCCACATATGATTTCATCCATATTCATTTCTTCTTTCTTTAATGTAGACATTGAAGATTAAATTATAGATATAGAATGGTTAGTAGATAATTTTATCTTAGATACTAATAATTATCTTTAAATATCTATCCTATTCTTTCTCCTTTCTCTTTTTGTAAGTAATCCTATTGCCTCTTCTACTTCTTATTAATTTGATGTCAATATTTCTTCTTCTTTTTCTTTATCTTTAAGCAAAATTTTTAATTTTTTTTATAAATTTTCATCAATCGTCTGAAGAAAAAGCTCCACTTTACTTGGATCTAGCAATTTCCATTCTTTCTTTAATAAATAAAAATATTATCTTTCAAATTCTTTCAATAATTTTATTGCTTAAAGATCCTTTATAGATCTTTCAATATATTTAAAAAATAAATTCTTTATAATTCAATCGTTATCTTCTGAAAATTACTTATCTTTCAATATTTAAAAAAAATTCTCCTATCAACCTCCAAAATGTCTTATAGTAGACTTCACATGATTTTTTTATCTTTGGCATAGTAGCCAATTCAAATAATTAAACCATTTTCTTCTCAAAAATATACTTCAATTTCATTTCTTTCACATGATACCTTAAATATTTTGTAATATCTTTCCTTTTAAATTGATCAATCTTGTCCTCAATGACATATAATGCTTTATTTGCCACATCTTCTTTGTAATCTTTAACTTATTGTTGTTGCATAAATAAAACAAATGCTTCAAACATGCTTGTAAAGTTAAAATCAAAATACATACTTTGTCTTCCACTAATACTTCTACTTGTAGCTCCACTCAAAATACAACCCGTTATCATACTGCATTTATGTGCAATGTGTAAAAATATTATATATTTTGTATTTATTGTTATTACATGTGTGAGTATTAAAGGCTATTTTAGAAGATATTATAAGGAGAGGATTCATTTTAGCCACTTAATTAGTGAATTAACATGGCTATTTGTTTTGTTCCTACCTTATTTATATCTTAGAATAGATTCTTTTGTAATTAGAAGAAAGATAAAGATTATTTTATCTTTCTTGTTGACTTTGAGGTAGCATGGATCTTATGAAGGATAAGAAAGAAGAGTATGGGGTGAATAGGGCCTATCCAATAGGATTTTGGCTGCCCATGTGGGCGTGACATGGGCTGATGTGGAGGAAAAGGGGAGCATACTCCTCTTGCTAGACCTAGGATTTAGCAATTTTTAGGCAATGAACTTTGGAGAGAGATAGCTCTAAGGATATATAAGCGTTTGTAATAAAAATTGGAGGGTGTATTCTTTGAATTGTGAGGATTTTAAAACCTAATCAATTTCTTATATTGAAGTTGTGAACAAAAAGTTATACTTGTTTTAATGGAACAAGGTCTGCTGCTATCAAAAAGTGATGGAAGAAACTTCGAGCTGCCACTGAAAGTTTGATTTCAATTCTTTTTTAGTGAAATTTGTAAAAAATGTGGAAAATTGTATTAGCTTTCCAACAAACTATCTCTTGTAGTATTTGGAGTTGAAAAAAGAAAGTTGTGAGCTTGAGACTGGAAAAGGGTCTGTTGCCACCTGACAAAGAGGGGTAGAGACTTTGTTCAACCACCCAAGTCGGACAGTCTCTTCAATCTTTTTGATATTTTAGGTTCTTATAGGAGCTTATGTAAGCTTTCTATAAAAATCAAAATCAATACATTTAAAGCTTCTATGAAAGATTTATGAGCCGAGAAGTATCAAGAGGGCAAATTGTCACTAGGGTTAGAGGAATAGATTTGACTAGCTATAAAATCTAAAGTTTGAAAGGTATATATGTGAAATTTTAAGACAATTTTACATATGAAATTTTTAGTGATTTATTTAATTTCAGCTTATTGTTTAACTTGTATTCCTCATATGTGGTCGTCTTTTGAGGTATACTTGAAAATATATATATTTTACTTATATTTATTATACAAGTATATATAATTTTATTTATATCAAGTATTTATATAAGTATTTTATAAATATTATATATAATACTTATATAAGTATTTATATAAATATTATATCAAGGATTATATTCTATTTTGTATAAGTACTATATCAAGGATTATATTCTATTTTTATATAAGAATTATATTCTATTTTTATATAAGGATTATATTCTAATATTTTATAAATATAAAAGATACTTGTAAGGCTTTTTCTTATGTTTCTTACTAATTTTAGTAGGAGCTAGGAACCCGGTATTTCCCAAGGTAAATTCTCTCTACTTGACACTGTAGCTCTTCTTTCCATTCTCTTGTCTTTTTTTTTCATAATTCAAATAAACCAAAAATCTAATTTCTTTCTATCTCAAGCTTTTCACATAAGATTTATCAAATATGTTATATTATATGAAGTCTTGCTTGAGAATACAATTGATATCTAATTATAGAAGTTAAAAAAAATTACAATAATAAATCTTAATACTTTTAATAGAATTATATATAAATTATAATTAAAGATTAACAAGTATATTCAAATATTAAGAAATTTAATTAGATTTTATAATTAATAAATCCTATAGTAGATTGAAACCTCAATAATTAATGATTGAACTATTAATTTTGATTCAAAATTTGCACACCTTTCAACAACTAAATTGGCAACATGCACAAATTTTTTGAAGAAGATCTAATTCATCAAATAGAAGATAAATCCAAAACTTTGCTTAGATATAAGCTAGCTTTCTTCTCCAACCTTGATATTAATCTTCCAATGCCAATATCTCTTTTTTGCACTATTCAATTGCTTCAAAATTTATAAATATATAAAAAATCAAGTGTACTACTTATATAATAATTCTCACCTCAATCCAACTAATAGATTGCTAAATATCTTAGAAATCCTGACTAACCTTCAAAATCCAATTTCTAAGATCTTGATCCACTTAAGCTTCAGTAACCTTCAATTGAACTATTTGATCAAGTTCAAACTTATAGCATGCATTTAACATAATTACAATCACAAATTTATAAAATTTCATCTATAGATCTATAATCAAACTCATAAAATACTCAAAAATATAAATTCTTTTTTATTCCACAAAAATCAAAGATACTTGAATCAATCCTAATTTTGCAAAGCTTTTTCATAAGTCTATATTTATCCAAATTATTCAAGAAAATTACTCAAATAAACTCTCTTAAGTTTGCTATCAAATCCCACTTTTTAATCTCCTAAAAATCTTTCTATCTATTATAAAATATAATTTTGTGCTTTGGGACCAGATTTTGATCTAGGTTCATACCCGATCCTCTCTAGATATCAACTTTTGGAATTTTAAGGTAAATTTTACTAAAACCTATTCTTAAATCCTTTTCTAAGATGCCTTCATTATTTACTTTTCTAATGCACTTTATTTTGCCTTATTTATGGCAATACAAAGAAAATAGAAGCCTCTTCTACAAGGACGTAGCATTAGCACTTTTTAATTTTTATTATTTCTTGTCTATTATCTATATTTTAAAGATATTTTATTAAAACATTTTTATTTGAATTCTTCTATAATAAAATCATTTCTTTCTTCTTTTACCTATTGGTCATATTACTACATAAGAATGGAGCTATTAAAAAAGTTTAAGAAACAATATTCTTGATTGTCAAAGGTATTGTTATAGATATAAGATGTATTCCAATAATTATCTAGTTAACATAAATAGATAGAAGTAGTTAAAAATAGATTAATTTAATAATATCTTATGGAGAAGCTTTTTAAAAGCTTCATAGATGCAATTTTATCTTTATACATGTTTATAGGTGATTGATAGGTTAGAAACTTGGCCAAAAAATTAGCCTTGTGTTGCACGTATTGGTAGCTTATAGAACAAGCTAAATATATGGTATACATATAGAAAACTTATTTTTTAAGTTTAATATGTGTCTTAGAAGTTGTGGATTATCCACTTCTAATTTGATATTGTTTTTTTTTTTTTTTTTTTTTTTTCCTTAAATATTTTATTTTGTATTTTTTGATTGAAGGTAGACGCCTTTCTTTTTATTATATTATCACGGTAGAACTTGCTGAAATAAAAAATGCAATGGCACAAATGCAAGAGCAATTGAGAGAGTTAATGCTTGCAATACATCAATTTAATTTACTACCACAAAGTATAACAAGATTAATAGGAAATAAAGATATAGAGATGATTGGAGCTACTTCAATATCTACACCAAGCCATACTACTTCATTTATAATGAAACACCATTTAAGCATCAAAGAATCAAAAATTAGTTTCCTTAAGCAATTTGATGGCACAAGATCTAAGTTTTGAAGATTCATCAATCAGATGCAACTAGTCATTGAACTTCAACTTTAAAGTTATCAAACTCAAGGATCACAAGTCAGGTTTATTTAAACACTACTTTCAAGTTCTAATTTATTATAATTTTTATTTTTTTTTGAATGATGTGATCCAATATTAGATAATTTGGAGATATTTTTAGTGGGGTTTTTATCTATATATGAAGAATATGATGCAATTTGTGTTGCAACCAATAAAATCTATATCTTACAACAAAGCAATCAATCAATGACATTATATGCTTCATAATTTCAATAATTAGCAACTAATATCAAATAAAATGATGTTGCACTCATTAGCCAATTTTTCTATAGATTATAATATGAGATAAAAAAATTGATGGTTAACTTATTCAATCTTTAGACATTGAGTCAAGCAATTGATTTTATTATGAAGTATGACAATTGGCTTTTTGAATTTTAATCTAAGAGTCATACAAGAGAGTCTCAATATTATTATAATTCAATGGTAACACCACCATCTTCTCAATAAAAATATTCAAAAGTAGAAGACATATAAATTGATGTTGTCATATTATAACACATTTATGTAGTGAAAATATAAACAAGAATAGTTTTTTATTTAATATTCAATTATCTTAATATTCAATAGGAATTCAAGATACTTAAAGAAGCTTTTATAAAAGCCTCTTAGATTTTTTTTGCTTGTCTCAATAGCTAGTAGATAAAAGTTAGTTATTAATTTTTCCTTCTAGATTGTAAAAATTCTTTTATTGCTTTTAAAAAGCCATAAATTAATAAAAATAGGATAGAGTAGGCAAAAAATTAATATGGTTGACACTAGGATTAAATTTAGGATAGGATCAAGCTTAAAAATTTGTAAGAAAGATTGGATTGATACTCAAGGTTGACCGTTTATAGAACAAGATCAAAATCAGACCTTTAGGCACAAAAACAGCCATTGAAGGCAAGGTATTAAATCATTCAAAGATTAGCAAATAGGATTTGAGAGCTAGCTTCAAACTTGTATAAAAGATATAAGACTTGTTTTTGTAGGTTTTAGAAGCACTTAGCAATCATTGTTCAAAGTCAAGGCTTGTATTGGTGATTTGGATTTTATTCAATAAAGTTACGGCTAGCATTCTTGGCTAGTGTGTGTAATTGGAATAACATCTATAGTTGAAAATTTTATATTATGTGGTTAATTAGATGTGCTAACAATATGTAAAATTTTATGATAATTTAATAATGCAAGTGAGAAATATTCAATCATTGGTGCAAAAAGATACTAGAAGTTAGTAATATGGAATTATTTTGAGTTTTTGCAATATCTAAAGATATATTAGTGAAAAAAAATAAAATTTGGCATGGTATTAAAAAACTTAAAGATTAAGCTATATATCAAATTTAAATTAAAGTTAATAATTAGAACAAGAAATATTGCTATTGGAACATCTACATCAACTTTCAAGTTTACAACTGAGTGATATTAATATAGTTCTTTGGATGATTTTCTATAATTTTTTAGTTGGATTGAGTTGAAATTTTTTGACCATATAGAAGACTTATAGTACTATTTGTATGCAAAATTTCATATCAAGTGAGTAGTCAATTTAAGAGTTATAGCTTGTTGAAGCTCACTAGCTAGAATTAAGACTTACAAATAAACATCTAAGTTACCTAATTGTGAAAGTAACAAAACAATTGGATTTTGTGTATGCTTGAAGTTATCAAGGACAGTATTTTTGAGCACTTTATATTTGCTTTAAGTACTTTTGAATTAAAATTTGAATTATATTTTTTTTATAAGGATAAAACTTAAAGGATTTCTTGCATAATTATAAACCACAACTTCACCTTCTATAGCTAGGTGCCTGGTGCAATCTCAAATAAGACAACACGTAATATGACATATGTGGTGAACTCAACATTGTCCTATTATGTGTTATCTTATTTGAAAGTATATCAAATACTTGGTTATAGAAGGTGAAGTTCTATTTTACAAGTATGCAAGAAATCAGATTATCATCCAAAAACTGCACTGATGTTAGTCAACTGCCAACTTGAAAGTTAATACAAATGCTTCAATAGTAATTTTTTCTTCTCCAATTATTAACTTTAGTTCAAAATTGGTGTAAAGCTTGACCTCTTAGTCTTCTAATACCATACCAAATTTCACCTTATTTTGAACAAAAGATCTCTAGACTTCACAAAATCCTAATCAATCATAAACTACCAACTTCTGATACCTCTTTGTACTAAAGTTCAAATATCATTCAACTCTATTGTTAGATTATCACAAATTTTTATGAAATCTTAGCACATTTAATCACCCATATACTATCAAACTTTCAATTGTAAATATTATACCAATTGTACAAAATAGCTAAGACTGCTAGTCCTAATTTTATTGCATAAAATCCAAATCACTAATACAAACCTTGACTTTAGATAATGATTGCAAAGTCTATCAAAATTGTAAGAAAATAAGCCTTATACCTTTAGAATAAGCTAAAAGCTAGCTTTCAAATTATAGTTGTCAATCTTCAAATGCCCCTATACTTTGTCCTTGGTAGCCATTTCTATGGATGGAGGTCTGATTTTGACCTTGTTCCATACTTGGTGTCATATTGTAATATGTATGTGTGATGAAAAACATAAACAATAATGATTTCTATTTAATATTCAATTATCTTAATTCAATAGGAACTTAAGATACTTAAAAAAGAATTTATGAAAGCTTCTTAGATTATTTTCTTGTTTTAATAGCTAATATATAAAAGTTAATTATTAAATTTTCCTTCTAAGTTGTAGAAGCTCTTTTACTACTCTAAAAAGTCATAAGTTATAAAAATAGAATAGATGAGATAAATAATTAATATGGTTGATACTAGAATTAAATTGACGGTATGATCAAACTTAAAAATCCTTAGAATAAGTTGAATTGATACCCGAAGATTGACTATGTATAGAACAGGGTTGAAATTACACCTCTAATTACAAAAACAGCCACCAAAGGCAGAATATTGAATCATTTGGAGATTAGCAATTAGGATTGGAAAGTTACCTTTAAGCTTGTTTTAGAGGCATTAGATTTATTATTTTGTAGGATTTGAAAAGACTTAGCAATCACTATCCAAAATCAAGGTTTGTATTGGAGATTAAGTTTTTATATAATAAAATTACGACTAGCACTTTCAACTATTGTGTGCAATTGAAGTAATATCTATAATTGAAAATTTGATAATATATGGATGACTAAATACACTAGATTAAATAAAAATTTGTATCAATCTAATGGTACAATCAGGATTTACATGATCTTTAGTATGCAGAGGTATCAAAAATTGGCAATTTAGGATTGTTTAAATTTTCTACAATATCTAAAGACTTATTAGTCAAATTAAGGTAAAATTTGATATAATGTTAGAAGACTTAAAGAACAAGCTACACACCAATTTTTAGCTAAAGCTAATAATTAGAGAAGAAGAAATCAATACTGGGATATCTACATCAACTTCTAAGTTGGCGGCCGAGTGACATTAGTACAATTTTTGGTTAATTTTTAATAATCTGTAAGTCAGATTGAACTGAAACTTTCTAAGAATGTAAAAGACTTATATTTGCATTTGTGTGCAAAATTTCACACCAAATTGATAATCAAATTAAGAATTATAGCTTATTAAATTTTACTAATTAAGATTGGAACTTGCAAAGAGAAATCTAAGTTGCTTAATTGTGACAAGTAACAAAGCAATTGGGATTTATATGTGGATGAAATTATCAAGAAGAGTGTTTTTAAGTACTTTGTATTGACTTAAGCACTCTTATATTGATATTCAAATCATATTCTTCTTATATGGACAAAACTTGTTAAAGATTCATGGATATTTGTGAACCACAATTTCACCCTCCAAGTGCCCGACGCATTGTCAAACAAGACAACACGTAATAAGACATAAATGGTGAACTGGACGTAAAAGTTTGGAATAGAAGGTGTTGGATTTTATTGTGATTATTCCAAATTGTTCTTAAGAGAGTTTGAGAGGCAATATTCTTGATTATCAAAAGTGGAAAATGTAATCTTGGGACCAAACAAGATTGAATTATTTCTTCAAGTAACTGATGGAAAATTGCAAGAAAGATTAGAAGATATGGAATTAGCATTAAAACAATTACAAGAAGCAAGGCTAAAGAATAAGGCTTGGTTTGACAAACGACATTGATTGAGGCCTAAAGCAATTAGAAAAGGTGATTGGATATTTATTTATGACATCAATTTGGATAACCAGCATAATACTTTATGAAAGTTTTTAAAACATTGGTTTGGACCATGTATAGTAGTAACAATCCATGATAATGCCACATATTCATTGAAGGAATTGCATGGTACAAGGTTGAAAATACCTATTGCTGAGAAGCGAGTGAAAATTTTTAAAAGATGAGATGAGAAAATCAATGTGGAGGATCATGTTAAAGATATCAATGATTCTGAAGAAGATAATTATATTGAAATGGAAGAAGAATATTATGATGAAGAACTTGATGTAAAAAATGAGGAAATGGTGTGATGGTAATTATGACATACGGTTTGTTTGGCGCATATTAGAGGATGCATAGGTTTAGAAGAGGTGGATGTCATGTTGTAACATGTCTATGTGGTGAAAAATATGAAAAATAGTGATTTCTATTTAATATTCAATTATCTTAGTTCAATAGGAACTTAAGATACTTAAGAAAGGTTTTATGAAAGTCTTTCAAATTATTTTATTATTTCAATAGCTAAACAATAAAAATTAGCTATTAAATTTTTCGTCTAGATTATAAAAGCTCTTTTATTACTTTTAAAAAGCCATAAGTTAATAAAAATAGGATAGAGGAGGTTAATAATTAGTATGGTTGATACTAAGATTAAATTGAAGGTAGGGTCAAGCTTAAAAATTCTTAGAATAAGTTGGATTGATATCCGGGGATTGACTGTGTATGGGACAGGTTTGAAATCAGACCTCTAGCCACAAAAATAGCCACCAAGGGCAAGATGTTAGGTCATTTAGAGATCATTGATTAGAATTGAAATGTTAGCTTTAAGCTCGTTCTAGAGGCATTAGACTTATTTTTGTAGGATTTAGGAGGATTTAGAAATTGCTATCTAAAATTAAGATTTATATTGGAGATTAAGTTTTTATACAATAAAGTTAGGACCAGCACTTTCGGCTATTGTATACAATTGAAGTAACATCTATAGTTGAAAATTTGATAGTGTACAAGTAATTGAGTGTGCTAAAATTGAATAAAAATCTGTAACAATCTAACAATGCAAACAGGATTTACATGATCTTTAGTACGTAGAGGTACCAAAAATTATCAATTTAGGGTTGTTTATGATTTCTGCAATATCTAAAGATTTGTTAGTTGAATCAAGGTGAAATTTGGCATAATATTAGAAGACTTAAAGGACAAGCTTCATACTAATTTTTAGCTGAAATTAACAATTGAAAAAGGAGAAATTGCTATTAGGATATCTACATTGACTTCCAAGTTGATGGCCAAGTGATATCAACGCGGTTTTTGGTTGTAATCTGTAAGTTGGATTGGATTGAAACTTTCTAAGAATATAGAAGACTTATATTTGCATTTGTATGCAAAATTTTATATCAAGTTGATAATCAAATTAAGAATTATAGCTTACTAAATTTTACTAATTAAGATTAGGACTTGCAAAGAGAAATCTAAGTTGCTTAATTGTGACAAGTAACAAAGTAATTGGGATTTATATGTGGATGAAGTTATCAAGAAGAATATTTTTAAGCACTTTGTATAGACTTAAGTATTCTTGTATTGATAATCAAATCATATTCTCCTTATAAGAACAAAACCTGTTAAGGATTCTTGGATATTTGTAAACTGCAACTTCATCTTTCACAATCAAGTACTTGGCACATTCCCAAATAGGACAACACATAATATGACAATGGCAGATAAAAAGTTCTTTGGCAAATTGAAAAAAATAATTAAAAAAAACTTAAAGAAGTTTATTTAAGTATTATTTTTGAATTATTTGGTTAGATATTGACTTTACAAGAGCTTTGCAAAATTAAAGTTGATTCAAGTGACTCTGGTTTTTATAAAATAAAAAAGAATTTATATTTTTAAGCATTTTATGAGTTTGATTATAGATCTATAGATAACACTTTGTATTTTTGTGATTGTAAATATGTTAAATGCATGCTATAAGTTTAAGCTTAATCAAATGGTTAAATTAAAGATTATTAAAGTTTAAGTGGGTCAAAATCTTAGAAATTAGATTTTGAGGATCAATGAGGATTTCTAAGATATTTAGCAATACATTAGTTGGATTGAGGTGAAAATTATTTGTATAGGTGGTATATTTGATTTTTTACATATTTATAAATTTTAAAAGCAAATGAATAGTACAAAAAAGTGATATTGGTATTGAAAGATTAGCATCAAGATTAGAAAAGGAGGCCACCCTACATCTAAGCAGAGTTTTGGATTTATCTTCTATTTGATGAATTAGAGCTTATTCAAAAAAAATTTACATATTATCAACTTAATTATTAAAAAGAGTAAAAATTTTGAATCAAAATTAATAATTCAACCATTATCTATTGAGATTTCAATCTACTATAAGATTTGTTAGGATTTGATTAGGATTCAATTATGATTTGTTAAGATTCATTTAAAATTTGAGTAGGATTTTATTAGAATTTGTTTACGATTTAGAATTTTATTAGGATTTGATTAAGATTTGTATGGGATTTAAAATTTGATTAAGATTTTATAAGGATTTATTTAAGATTTAGGATTTGGTCGGGATTTAATTAGGATTTATTTAGGATTTATGATTTGACTAGGATTTTATTAAAATTTGCCTAAGATTTGACTAGGAATTTATTAAAATTTGATTAATATTTGGTTATAATTTTTATTTTTAATATTTTAAAAATTTTCTATTTTTATATTTTTTTATATTTTTATATTAATATTTCTTTCAAAGTTCTTTATTATTTCTTTATGATTACTTTAAAAGTTCTTTAGGATTTCTTTGTATTTTTTTTATAATTAATTAAAAATATAATTAAATTTTTTAATACTTGAATATGCTTGTTAATCTTTAATTGTAATTTATATATAATTCTATTAGAAGTGTTAAGATTTATTGTTTTAATTTTTTTTTTATCTTTCATAGTTAGGTGCCCGATGCATTTTCAAGTAAGACTTCATATAATACAATACTATAACTTATAAATTCTTGTTAGGCCATTCAATCCATTCTAAGAATAATTTCTTAGTAATCTATTTAGTATCTTCTAAGAAATAATCATCTTATAATGCATATGAAAATATCTCCTACAAACTTCCAAAATGCTCCATAATTGATCTCACAAGTTTTCTTATCTCTAATACTATGACAAGTTCAAATAACTCAATCATCTTGTTTTTTAAAACATAATTTAATTCCATTTTTTACATATAATATTTTAAATATTTTGAAATATCTTTTCCATCAAACTAATCAACGTTAATAATTATTACTTGCAATGCTTTGGTTGTCAAAGCCTCCTTGCAATTATTGCATTATTATTGTTGTATAGATAATATGAATATTTGAAACATACCTACAATGTTTGGATCCATGTACATACTTTGTCTTCCAATTAAAAAATTTATTAGAAGCTCTACTTGAATAACCACTAAAAGCTCCTATTGAAGTTCCAACTTCAACTTTCTTACCTTCTTTCTCCATTGAATCCAAATAAGAATAAACAAAATTCAATACCTTATATTCCAAACTTTTGTATCAGATTTATTATTTATCTTGTATTACTTGTTGTCTTGTTTAAGAATGCACTGAGCATTTGGCTATGAAAGATAAATTTTTATTTTACAACTAATTAAGAATCTAATAATTCTAATAAAATCTTAATTAAATTTAAATTGAATCTTTAATAATCTTAATCAAATTTCAAAGTAATCTTTAAAAAATCCTTAAAAAATCCTTAAAAAATCATAAAGAAATCTTTAAAAAATTCTAACAAAATTACAAAGAAGTCTTAAGAAATTTTAATAAATTCCTAAAGAAACCTTAAATAAATCCTAATCAAATCCTAACTAATCTTTAAAAAATCCTAAATAAATTTTAATTGAATTTTAATCAAATTTTAAAGAAATCTTTAAAAAATCTTAATCAAATCCTAATCAAATCTTAATAAAATCCTAATAATTTTAATAAAATCCTATAGGTATTTTAAATAAATTCTAATCAAATCCTAATAATATTCTAATAATATTTTAAATAAATTCTAATAAAAATTTTAAGAAATCTTAAATAAATCTTAACAAAATCTTAACAAAATCTTAATTAAATCCAATAGTAGATTTAAAATTTTAATAATTATTAAATTAACTATAGATATTTATTTTTAAAATTTTATTTCTTAATCTATTAATTAAAAATAAGCATATAAAATTTGAAGGGATTTGAACTTACAAATTGGCAAAAAAAATTCCTAATTTGTTTAAGTATTGATTGTCTTCCTTTTCTAACCTTGATATCAATCTTCCAATGCCAATAGTCTTTTTTTTGCACTATTTACATGTTTTAAAATTTTATGCAAAATTTCAACTATCAATTTATTAAAAAAAAAAAAAAAAAAAAAAAAAAAAATTCCAATTTAATTAGCAGATTATATCTTTTAAGCTAAAAAAGTCCTAATATAATTAGATTAGACAAAGAATTGATAATATTAAATATGACTTGGCTATTATAATTTTTTATTATTATTTTTAATAGAATTTTTTCATAAATAATATCTCTAAATATTAAAGGTGGACCATCTATAATTTCTATATGGACAAATTTATATTTTTTAATTATAGGAATTTTTTGATTTCTTAAAAATTCTTAGTCAATAAAATAAACAAAGGCTCTTGAGTCTAATAAAGCAAGGATTTTTAATTTTTGAAGGTCAAAATAGATTGATATAATAAAATAACAAAAAAGATTGGTAGATAATATATGATTTGTTTTGTCTTGAGAAATAAAAGAGTCCAATTATACAATCCCTATTATAAATCACGGACATAAGATTTATTCCAATAATAATCTAATATAGTTAATATAGATTAATAGAAGTAGATAAAATAAATTAATTTGATAATATCTTAAAAAAAAGCTTCCTAGAAGCTTCATAGATGTAGAATCACCTTTATACATATCTATAGGTGATTGGTAGGTTAGAAACTTGGTCAACAAGCTAGCCACATGTCGCACATATTGGTAGCTTGTGGAAGAAGCTAGCCATGTGTCACACATGTTGATAGCTTGCGGAAAAAATCAAGTATGTGGTACACATGAAAAAAACTTATCTTACAAGTTTGACACGAGTTTTGCAAATTAGACACGAGTTTTGCAAATTAGACACGTGTAAGAGGTCCTATAGAATACCGCCATATAGCTCTTAGATAGATAGTATAAATAGAGATAAGAGTGAAGTCTTCTTCACTCTTATCAACTCCTTTCTTGCTTTTAGTCTAGTTCAAGAGTCTCATGTATTTTCTAGTCTTTGGCAATAGCCATTCCAATTTCTTCTTGAATATACAAACTTCTTTATTTCTATCTTGTTATTTTCCTTTGATATAGTTTTTACCAACTTATACATCTGTTTTAGTTTGTGTCCTTGACAAATTGACAAGAGTGCAATTACAATATTAGAACTTTGTCTCTTTTTTATTAAGAGTAGATTATCCCTTTCTCTTGATAAGATATAAGCACATTAGAAGTTATAGATTATCTACTTCTAAACTAATATTGTTCCTAGAATTTTTTCCTTTATTCTTGAGTGTTTTATTTTGTAGTGAGAATAAACATCTTTTTCCTTTTCTATTACGGTATCACGACAGAGCTTGCTGAAATGAAGAGTGCAGTTGCACAAATACAAGAGCAAATGAGAGAGTTAGTACTTATAATGCATCAACTCAATGCACCACCAGAAGGAGCAATAAGATTAGCAGGAAGTGATGATATAGATATGATTCAAGCTACTTCAAGCCATACCACTTCACCTACAATTGAACACCATTCAAGCATCAAAGAATCAAAAATTAATTTGCCGAAGAAATTTAATGGCACGAGATCTAAGTTTCGAGGATTTATCAATCAAGTATAACTGGAGATTTAACTTCAATCCCAAAGTTATTCAATCCAGGATTCACAAGTCAGATTTATTGAAACACTACTGTCAAGTTCTGCTTTATCATGATTTTTGCCCTTTCTTGAACGTCGTGATCCAATATTGGATAATTTAGAAATATTTTTAATGGAGTTTCAATCTATATATAGAAAATATGATGTAATTTGTATCACAACCAACAAGATCCATATCTTGTGACAAGACAATCAATCAATGATATTATATGCTTCACAATTTTGATAATTAGCAATTGACACTAAGTAGGATGATGTTGTGCTTATTGGCCAATTTTTCTATGGATTACAATATGAGATAAAAAAATTGATGCTCAACTTATCCGATCCTCAGACATTGAGTCAAGCAATTGATTTTGTTGTGAAGTGTGACAATCAATTTTTTGAATTTCAATCAAAGAGCCGCATAAACAAGCTCCAATATTACTACAATATATTGGCAACATCAACGTCTTCTCAATATATATATTTAGAAGTAGAAGACATGCAAATCCACGTGATACGTTTTAAACTTCTTACTCAATAAGAAAAGACTTGTCATTGTCAAAAAAGATTATATTTATATTGTGGAGAACCTAAGCACACTGCTCAATATTTTTTGAAGAAACAACGCAACCACAAGATGAGAAGTACGGCTATTAAAGAAGACAATATGTTGGAAAATGAATTTGTCCAACTGTAATAGGGACTGTACAGTTGGAATCTTGTACAACTTCTAGTAAAGGTCCTATTCTCTCCTCAAAACCCTCTCCTTATTTTATAATAGATGTCTATTTGGGACCTAAAAATAACAAAGCCTTTGTCTTATTAGATTCAAGAGCCTCAACATGTTTTTTAGATAAAGAATTTATTAAAAGTCGTAGAATATCTTCAGTACAAAAAACTAAATCTTTACATGAAAAAGTAATAGATGGTCACCTATTATTTTTTGAAAATGTTACTCACAAAATCCTTCTTATAAATGTAACAATAGATGATCGTAATAGTTGTGTAATCTTTAATATAATTAAATCTCCCTCTAACCTAGTCATTTTAGATTTATTATGGATAAAAAAGTATAATCCTCGAATAGATTAGATTTCTCGTAGACTTGACTTTTTTCAAAGGATTAATAAAAGTCCCATAAATCAAGTAACAAATCATAAGCCTAGTATAGCAAAACCCGTACTTATAAGCGCAAAAGCTTTTATCAATGAAGTAAAAGAATGATCATCTTTTGATATTTATGCTACATCTATTTCTAATGGTGGAAGGATTTCAAGTGGCATTTCAAGCCAATATCAAGATTATCTAGACATTTTTGAGAAGAAGAATGCAAACATTCTTGTAAAATATTGTCCATATGATTGTTCAATTGATCTCAAAGAAGGAACTAAGCCTCTATTCAAACCGATTTATACTCTATTCCAAAATAAATTGGCTGAACTCAAAAAATACATTGATGAGAATTTAGCCAAAAATTTCATACGCCATTCAAAATTTTCAACAAGAGCTCATATCTTATTTATAAAGAAGAAAGATCGGTCATTACAGATGTGTGTAGATTATTGAAGGCTCAACAAGCTTACCATCAAAAATAAGTATCTTCTACCTTTGATATTTGGACTTCTTGATTAATTGAATTAAGCTAAGATCTATACAAAAATAGATCTAAGAGGAGCATACAATCTAGTGTGCATCAAAGAAGGTGATGAATAGAAAACTGCATTTCAAACAAGGTATGGACATTTCAAATATAATGTCATGCCTTTTGGACTTACAAATGCATCAGTTGCTTTTCAACATCTTATTAATGACATTTTTTGTGAGTTTCTTGATAACTTCATTGTCTGCTATTTACAGAACATTTTAATCTACTCTAAGAACACAAAAGAATATGGACTTCATATTCATTGTATGTTACAAAAACTTAGAGATATAAGATTATATGCCAAGATAGAAATTATGTATTTCACACTATTCAAGTTGACTTCTTAAGATACATCATTTCAAATGATGTTCTCAAAATGGATCCTAAAAAAGTCTAGAGAGTCATAGATTGAAAGATTCTAAAAATAATAAAAGATATGCAATATTTTTTAAGATTTGCTAATTACTATCGAATATTCATCAAGAACTTTTTTCAAGTTGGAGCTCCACTTTCACACTTAACTTATAAGGACAAACTCAAGTAGAGTAGAAAAATAGAAATATTATTTGAAGCTTTAAAAATAACTTTTACTTTTACACCAATCTTATATTGTGTCGACGTTTTCAAGGTAATTTTTATAGAAACAGATGCCTCAGACTTTGCTTTGGGGGCAGTATTATCACAAATAAGAAAAGATGACAAACTCCACCCAGTAGCTTTTTATTCCAAGAAATTTTTAATAATAGAGATCAATTATAAAATCTATAATAAAGAACTTCTTACAATTGTGGATTCTTTTCAAGAACAATATTACTATCTAGAAGGCGCTTCTAATCTAGTCATCATGTATACAGATCACAAGAACCTCAAATATTTCATATCCGCATGCGTGTTAAATTGTCACCACGCTCATTAGAGCATGTCTTTGTCAAGATTCGAGTTTATTATCATCTATCGGCCAAAAAAACAACAAAGTCTATCCGATGCTCTTTCTAGACGTTCTTATCTTATATCAAAAGAAAGAAATTCAGCTTTTGATTAACAAACAATGATCCTCTTGAAGCCGGAGCAATTTCATCTTTGAGCAATGAAATCAACATTAACTATTGATTCAACTTTTGTCAAATAAATCCAATCAAGTATGCCTTCAAATCTTCTTGTTCATGAAATTAAGTTTAATTCATCTAAGTTTAATGATACTTCCAAGTTTGAATTCAAGAACAATTTGCTCTATTTCAAAAGATGCCTATATATTCCAGAAAGTGTAGCACGACTACGTGCTCTAGAAATTCGTCACAACCTCCCTACGGCAAGATATTTTGGATATAATAAGACTTTAGAGCTAATTTCGAGAGATTTTTGGTGGCCTCAAATATGGAAGGTTGTTAAAGAGTTTATACAGTCATATGACGTTTGTTCAAGATCAAAAATTCCTTGTCATTGATCTTACGGACTTCTTCAACCATTACATATATCAAAACAACCTTGGTCCTCTGTTTCTGTAGATTTTATCATAGATCTTCCAAAGTCAAGTTCATATGACTCTATATTCATGATTGTAGATCGTTTTATCAAGATGGCACATTTTGTACTATGTATAAAATCTATTACAAGTGAAAAAATAGCTAAATTCTTCATTGATAATATTTATCGCTATCATGGATTATTAAGAGATATTATATCAGAGAGAGGAACACAATTTATATCAAGGTTTTAAAGGACTCTTTTTAAAATATTGAAGGTGGATATAAAATTATCATCAGCTTTCCACCCTCAAACTGATGGACAAACAAAACTAGTAAATGAAGTTTTGGAGCAATGTTTGAGATGTACCATCAACTACCATCAAGATGATTGGATAACTCTTTTGCCATTGGCAGAGTTTGTTTATAATAATTTGGTACATTCTTCTATTCACCAAATTCTATTCTTTACAAATTATGGTTATCATCCACGACTTGATACTTTTAACTTTTTAAAAACTAATAATGCTACGGCAGAAGATTTGGCGAATTGGTTGTTAGAGCTACATGCAACAATGAAGGCACAGCTAAAAAAAGCTCAAAAACGACAAAAAATCAATGCATATGTCTTTCACAAGGAACAACCTCGATTTTACATGGACAATAAGATATAGTTACTTTGTTATAATATCAAGACTATCCATCCTTGCGATAAGTTGGATTATCATAGGCTTAGACCTTTTTTAATTTGTGAATAAATCAATCCAGTTGCTTATCGATTATGCCTACCAAAATCTATAAAGATCCATCCCATATTTCACGTGTTGCTACTTGAGCCATACAAGACAGTGGATATACATGGAAGAAGATAAATGCCACTACCCCCTATAGAAGTGGATAACAATGAAGAATTTGAAATCGAAGAGATTTTAGATTCAAGGCGGCATGGAAATCAACTAAAATATCTTGTGCATTAGTACGGATATAATATTAGTAAACATACATGGAAGCCATTTAGGAATCTAGCAAATGCATCAATAAAAGTCAATTCATTTCATCGATGACATCTGTCAAAACCAAGATAAAGAATCAAAAAAATCTTTGCTATAAAGTAAAGCAAGTTCTATAGAGGTTTCATCCTACCTTGTATCATTGTTTGTTATTTCCTTAGATTTGTATGTGCTAAAGAGATGGAGGATCAAAAATCAGCAAATTTAGCTCAACAGCCATTGTTTGCTGATTTACCAGGTAAGACATTACGACTATCACAACCTTCAAGACAACGGAATAGACATGAAGACCGTCAAGAATGACATGTCCTTCCTTGGATTGATGGCAAAATATAATGTATTTGATATCACGACCTTAAAAGAGACTCTCGATATTTGATAATACTTTTAGACGTAGGAACTACTTGTGATGGTGTTCCAAATGTTTTCTTTGAAGGAAGTTATGAAAGCTTCAACAATGATCAAACAATAGGGTGGTCCTCTTGTCTTAGTATGGAAGACTATCGATGGCTAAAAGGACCTATCAACTGCCTCTAAAGGAAATAAAGATCAGAGTACGAGGAAAGCACAATTCGATGTATCTTAGACTTACTCAACATATAATCACTGCTCCTTGTGGAACTCATCTCTAGAAGGGGAGATAATATCACAAACATAAGATTTATTCTAATAATTATTTAATTAATATAAATTAATAGAAGTAGATAAAATAAATTAATTTGATAATATCTTAGAAAGAAGCTTTTTAGAAGCTTCATAGACAAGAAATCACCTTTATATATATCTATAGGTGATTGGTAGGTTAGAAACTTCGTCAACAAGCTAGCCACATGTCGCACATATTGATAGCTTGTCGAACAAGTTAGCCATGTATTGCTCATGTTAGTAGCTTGCAGAATAAGCCAAGTACGTGGTACACATGTAGAAAACATATCTTGCAAGTTTGACACGTGTCTTACAAATTAGACACGTATAGGAGGTCCTATAGAATATTGCTGTCATATTATAAATTAAAATATAGTGTGAAAGATATAAAAAAAATATATTAAAACTAAAAAGATTAAGATTAAAAGAGGAAAGGATAAAAAAGAGAAGGGATTGTGGTTATAACCACATTATCTTAGATGTTACAATATTTATCACAAGTTCAAGGGTGATAGATAGGCCAAAATACTAATTTCCTGTTGAAATTTTGACTAGCAGTATCAAGTCACGAAGCCAAAGGTTTCTACAGTAAAGTCAAGTGGATTTGAATCCATGTCAATTCCAAAGTAGCCAAGAATGTTAACCACACAAGCTTCTTTGACTTGGTAGTGTAGGATATAGTTCTTTCTTTTTTATCTCTAATCTAACCTAAATTGTTTCTTTTTAATTATTAGGTTTCTTTCTATTTATCGTAGATCTAATTTATCTTTATTTTCTTCTCTCTTAGATCTGAACTTAAATGTTGTGGGCTGAAATTAGAAAAGAAGTTGGTAGAAAATTGGTAGTAAGAAGGTAGAATAGAAATTCATCTTAGAAAGTGAGATTTCTTCAAGTTAGTCCAAGGAAAAAGGTTGAAGAGGTGGAAAGACATAGGCTAAGGTATCTTTTGACCAAGAGGATAAGGAAGACTAGGCAGGGATGACAAGGGAAGAGAGAAGATGTAAACAAGGAAGGAGAAGAAGGAAGGCAATGGATATGAGAGATCAACAGTGTGTTTTTGTGCATAGAGGGAGTTAGGAGACGAATTTGAGAGTGAGATTTAGTAGACATAATCTATATAAGTTGAGGAAGAGATGAGTGTAAGTTTGACACTCATTTATATTATAAATAAAAAGTTATGCTCTTTCAAAATGACAAGGGTCTATTTTCAAATTAGTGAAGTTCAAGGGAGCATATCTTTGTGATTAGAGCAGTGTTTTGAGCAAAATTTGTTGAGATTTGTAGATATATAAGTCTATTAGCTTTTCTAAAAAATTGATTGCTATTGGAGTTATATTCAAGGAGTTATGAGGAAATTTGTGGTCAGATCTAGAGTTGTTAGAAGACAAAATTAAAAAAGAAGGATGGAGAGGAATTTTGGAGCAATAATTGGAAAATGTTCACAATATGAGACAAGCTACAAGCTTACTAGATTTCAAAACTTAGATCTTCTTTAATAAAGAGCAATGAAGGTGTGAAGCAAAGGGGGTCCAGAATTGAAGGCTGCAAGGAGGGGTAACTTTGACAATGTGGTTCTCTCTAACCACGGTAGCTATGATCAAAAAATTTCTAGGGTTTTCTTTCTTAATACCTTAAGTATCTTGTGTCTAAATTTTGTTTCAATTGATGTGATATCCTAGGATTTATGAGCAAAATTGAGGGCAGGTCTCTTAAGGTAGAATATGTTGGGGTTAATAAAGTATGTTTTTTTAATGTAAATTCTTCAATTTTATGAACTTTTATGGATCTTATCTTGCACTTAATTAACTAGAGGCACAAAAGACCCAATGTTTCTTAGGGCTAAGACTCTCACCCTAACAGTGCCACGTAGCTCTTAGATAGATAGTATAAATAGAGATAAGAATGAAGCTTTCTTCACTCTTGTCAACTTCTTTCTTGCTTCTAGTCTAGTTCAAGAGTCTCATGTATTTTCTAGTCTTTGGCAATAGCCATTCTAGTTGCTTCTTGAATATATAAACTTCTTTATTTCTATCTTGTTATTTTCTTTTGATATAGTTTTTACTAACTTTTGCATCTATTTTAGTTTGTGTCCTTGACATTATAATTAGATGCCTTTGTTTTCCACCAATGCATTTATTTGTATAGCTATACTTTTCATCCAATAGATATGTTAGCATTTCTTATGACAATTATCAATCTTATAGCTAATCTTTTGACAATGTAAGTATAAACTTTGGTTCTTTTGTTGTTTTTATTTTTTTTAAAAAGAAGTTTAAAATAAACCACATCAGTTTGCATATCTTCTACCTCCAAATGATTGTTAGAGTTAGATGATGTAGAGTTCATTAAGTAATTGGTGTATAGCTGTGGTAAATCTAAAGATCATTTGTCTTGTTGATATAAAAATAACCAATTATCAAACCTGACAAGTTGAGTGATTGCTTCATTAAGAGTTTAAAAATCAAATATATATAATAATAGATCCTTTATATTATCTTATAATTTCTAATAAAATTGATTTATTAATGTGTTTTTATCCTAAATAATATCACATGTTAATCACTAAAATTTTGAAGCATAAATAAATATAAAATATATTTTATATCAAAGAACTTGAATTTTAATTGTAGTGGAACAAATCTTATTATGTTTTGCAAATGCTTTTACAAATGCCACCAAAAATGTTTTAAATTTATATAATATGAAAAAATTCTTTTCAAACAATAGAATAAATCAAAAAAAATTTGATCTAAAAGCAAGGTTCCAATCAAATCAACATGAGATTCTTTTAAAAAATATTACTAATATTAGAGAAAATAATAAGTTATATTTGATTTATAAAGCTACAAAACTTTGAATAAGTTTTATCAAATTTCTTTAAGAGGTTAATTCTTGATTCTTTTGCTGTTGACATTGAATTATTGTCTTGAATATATACATCTTCTAGTGAAGTAGACCTTGGTGATGGAATTCTTAAAGTGACTTGTATTAGTAGCTAAGGTACTTTTATTCTTTGACTATTATATATGGTCATATAAAGTTCTTTATTTTATTAAGATAAGATCTTTGTTTTGATTCTCAATGCTTCAAGACCATTTATAATTGAATCTAATTTGGCTTCTTTGGAATTTGTTATATTAAACCTTTTATTTTTTATTTTAGAAATAAAATAAGAAAAAACAAATATAAAAATCAAGAACAATACTAGTTAAGAAGAATATAATCTATAATTTTTAAAATGCTATAATGCTTCTAAGAAGAGAGGTATTCTTTATTCAAAAAGACCAAGCTTTGATATTATACCATGTCAGTCTTAATAAACTATCATGGAGAAGGTTAAGGAACTATTTAAGATTATAAAAAAATAATTAAATATATGAATCTTATTACAAGGAAATATAATATAAGAACAAAAACAAGATTAAAAGGTCTACAAACCATATATTATTGACAAGCCCTTAACCTCAATATCTATATATATATATATATATAGATATTAAAAATTATGAAACTTCTAAGTAGCTTCTTGTGGAAGACTTCATCCTCAAGTCATCCTAAGATGCTTCTTAAGCAACTTCTTTGTTAGTTCAATATAAAGCAACCTCAAGAACCTTCTTAAGCTATCAAAAATCTTAAAGAATCTTCTAAAATTATCAAAAATCTTCAAAAATCTTTATGAACCTTCTAAAATCTTTTATATGGATGTCCATGATACAACCTCCCTTTTAGCTTATTCTATCACTTTCTTTACCAATCCCTCCATTAGTTGATGATCCTTCCATTTTTCATCTGCCAACTACTAGTTTTGTCATTGATCTTCTTCTTTTCAATATATCTTATGACCATTAATGTGCTTCTATGGTTTTTAACTTCCACATGTATTCTTCTTCAATCTAAGATCTTCTATAAAGCCACCACCAAGGATCTTCATGATTTAATAAAAAATAATAATTCTATAATATTAAAAAAATATATAAATTATTTAATATTATTAACAATAGCCATTTAGAGTCATTGAGACTCTTTATCAATTCTTTACAAATCCAAAAGTAAAATCAAGATCAAAGATAAAAAATAAAAAATAAAAAATAAAAAAGATAAATATTTAAGTAAAAATCTAAAATAAGCCAATTGAAAGGTATATCTTTTTAGGCTCTAATATAAAAGATTTGAAGAAAAAACTTTCTTAAAAAAGAAAAATAAAATTAAAATTAAAATTATCAAATATATATATATATATATATAATTAAATAATTAAATTTGAAAATAATAAAAATCTTAATATTAGAATTAAAAAAAAATTAAAAATATATATATATATATAAAAATAAATCTAAATTATTAATTAATCTAAATCCTTAGCAAAAATAAGATATAATATTATTACACACATAAGACCTATTTACATCATAACAATTTACAAGAAGGGCCAAGAATTAGATATATATATATATATATATATATATATATATCAAAAGATCACTAACTTGGATATCAATTACCATGCAAAGATCACTGACTTGGATATCAATTACCATGCAATAATATTCAACAATAATTAGAAGATTTAGAATGACAATAACAATATGTTACAACTCCTTCATAACAAATGGAATATCTTAAAGTAGACTCTAGATAATCCAACCACCAACACAATCTTTGCTACGAGCTTGAATATGTACATTCATTTCTTGAATTGCATAGACAATTGTTGGACATGAGATTTTGAATAAAATCAATCTATCTATAAGAATAATTGTTTGTTGAAGAATTCCTGCCATGATTAAAGAATTAATAGTTGAAATGAAAGCAACTTCTTTTGTTTTATAAAATCATATGATAAATTCCTATATTTTATTATATAAAAATTAAAACTTCAATAATATTAGTAGAATATAATATTAAAAAATATAATTTAAAACAAATCAATTATATCAATTAATATTTATCTACAAAGTCCTATCAATCTAATTTTTAAAATCAAGGCAAATTTTTTGTAATTAAAATATTAGAGAGGTAATTTAATAATGATAATAAAATAAAACTTAAGGTTGGAAGTTCAACCAAGTCAATATTTTACAAAAAGACTAAGTAAATATGGTAGAGCAATATATTTAGATCAATTTTAGAAATAGTAAGACTAAATCATATGCTCTAAATTCAATATCTAAGGTTATTTATACACACATTGATACATTAGACTTGATAAAGAGATTACTTGACTAAAAAGATAAAAGACAAACTTATTGAGATTCTCAATTGTAGAGGTATTTCTCAACTTTTAACTTAAATAATGACACACATAATAGTTTAATAAAAAAGAAACAAAGTACTAGTCAAAGTGGCAACAACAACAAGAGGCACTACTTTTTCTCAAGGTACACACATCAGAGTCCTTAAAGAACTTATAAAACTTCAAATCTCTAAAATGGTTATTGTTGCCAAATTGTATGGATTTCCATGCTAATATATTTGATATTATTTATAATTATAAATTTTTTAATTTAAATTTTACTTATAAATTTTTTTAATTATTTTACTAATTAATTTTTTAATTATAGTATTTAAACTATAATTTAATTTATTATTCAAAGATAAGTATTTTGATACACTACTATTATATTTTTTTATTATTAAAATACTAATTATTACATGGCATATATAATAACAAATCAAATATATTTTTTTGAATTATAATATAATCAATTAAAAAAAAGATAAAATTCCAAAAATAGTTTTTAATAAAATTAAGATTGATCATGGTATTTTCACTCATCTTTATTAATTTAAAATTTATAACTATAATTATTAATATTATCATTAAAATTAACTTCTTTAAATAAATAAAAATAAAAATAATCATATAATTAAATTTAATAATTTTAAATTTTAAAAATTAAAAATTAAACATACATATATTTTTTTTGGATTTCTTTTAAAACTATGATCTCCTTTTAAATCCCTTCTTCTCCTACTCCATTGCTCTAGATGAAATATTTTAAAAATTAGGGACCATCTATTTCTTGATACTTTGTTAGATTACTCCCACTAACAAATTCTACAAACATTTGTCTATCCTTTGAAAATCAGTTACAAAGGAATAGATTCTCACCTTATACTATGATAATTTTTTTACTTCATTCATAAGTAGCTTTTAGGCAATTTTAAATTATAATTTCAAAATTGATGTTCAAAAAAACTCTATCAAGTCTAATTTCCAATCCTACTCTTTGATCAATAAAAAGACTCCACATTTGTTGTAGGTACATAATTTTGTGTCTCAAGGTCTAGTTTTGACCTTGGTTCACAATTGATCCTCTTTGGGTATCAAACTAAGATTTTTTTAGATAATTTTTACTGAAATTTATTTATTATTATCACTTTAAAATGCCTATAATATTATATTTTCTAATCTATTTTGTTTTGTCTTGTTTATGGCACAATAAAGTATATAGAAGCTTTTTTTTATAAAAGGTAGTATTAACACTAAATATTTTTACTACCTTCTTCTCTTTTACCTATATTTTATAATAATTTATTACCATATTTTCAATCAAACTCTTCTATAATGTAATCCTTCTTTTTCTCTTCCACCCAATAGTTGTATTATAACACAATAATACCTGTCTACCCGTTCAAAAAATTTGGACCTTAGGTCCTAAAAAAGCAGAAGCTGAGGGAGCCTTGTCAAGAGCTGGAGGAAGGCTATGGCGAAAAATTAGGGTTAGGGAGAATCATTGAGATGAGGAGTCAACATTTAAACATAGTATTAATAGCCTACTGTGTAGGTAGCTGGAATCAAGCTCAAGACCTGCCTGAAGCTAACTGAATCATCAACCACTGACACTAGCCTTCCTTGTTGCTGACTATGAATTGTAATCTCACATTATTTATATTATTGTTACATAAGGGCAGTGGACAGGCAACAAGCTAGGCAAAATTGACAATGGTACCGCGGATGGATGAAATGGTAAAAGTGTGAGCTGAGCACCTATTCCTCAAAATTACTGAGAATCACCATCTACCCCATTGCCTCACATGGCTGCCCCCTACGTCTCCAATCACCTTGTAAGCCATGGGAAACACTTACCGTTGAGGGATGAAATACTGTCAGACAAAGGCGAAGGGAGAGTGCACCTCATGAGTGTCACAGAAGGGGCTGGCTGTCTGGGTTAGGAAGAAGCAAGAATGAGGGATGGGAATAGATAACGGAGCAGGAGGGCGAAGGTAGACGGGGAAGGAGGAAATCGTCATTGTCGTCGTCATGCTCGTCGTGGAGAGGAGGCGGGATTTGGGGGTGGCAGAGTCAAGGGCCAAAGGCGGCGCAGTGCTGCCAGCTCCTTGCCTGGACTCCCGCCATTGCCCTGCCCTGTCTAGGCGCCACAACCCTCCAGCCACCTGCGTCCAACAATCGCGCTGCCCGAGAGAGCTTCCAAACGCACAGTCACCTCCTTCGGTTTTCATCTGAAGATCTGATCCGCTTCTAAACCCCTTCTTCTCCTCGTCCCCTCTGCACGCCTGCACTGACAGGTTCCTCATCGACAAGGCCTCCTACCCACTCTACTATTTTAGCCCATAAAGGTGAAGCCTACGACCCTCGCTACTGCAAGTACTTTTTGGCTCCAGGGATCCAGTTTGAGATAATTATGGTGGAAACGACAAAGCTGGAAGCCAAAAGAAGAAAGGAACAAACTGTTTCCTGATTACTGTGGTTGATAGGTCGCAGGACTGACTAGTACAATGCTAGTAAGTCGGAAATTTGGCAAAGCCTCTATCTGCTGAGTTAGAGTGCACCCTTTTTCAACTGCAGGATGTAATCATAATGAGCTAAGGGTTTTTGGCATAAGAACCAAAGGGTCAGTCCAACCAACTTACTCTATAATCCTGCTCCCCTCTCCGACAGATTTGTTTTGTTTTTCAAAAAATAAAATCCCATCTTGCACTTGAATGGAATCCAATTGCTTTATTATCAACATCCATCCTACAAATGGCTTTGTTGCAGGAGTTGTATGAGTGAGCAATCCTGTCTTTCTTGAGGAGTTTTCCTCTTGTTTATTCAGTGTTTTAACTTTTAGTCCAGCTGATAAGTCATAGCTTATTTGGAGCTCCTTCTGGCAAAGGAAGAGTTGGAGCTTATGTTCCTTTTGACTGATTGGCAGTATTATGTTTGCACTTTGAGAGACCTTTTGGAGATGGTTGATTTTACACAGTTATGAGCTTCAAAGAGGCATGCTTGCTGATAGTTTTAATTGATTTTTTGATTTTTGATTATTGATAAAATAATGTTATTTTCCACAATAAAGAGTTGTATTGCAAGAAATTGATACAGTTATCAGCATTTGCATTGCTCAAAAAATGTCAGTAAGCACTAGAATGTTACAAGTGGCTATGGATTTATGGTTGAAGAACTAGCAACTTTTTATCCCCTTTGCAACTTACTCTTTCTTGATACTGAAGAAGAAGAAGAAGAAGTTGGTAATTCCAAAGTTCTTTGCCTTCTTCTAAATTGTAGTATGTAATTGGTCATATTTCACATTATTATACTAAAGTTTGTAAACTCAAGCCATGTCACTTGTTGTGACTTGATATTTTGCCATTCTAGCTCACTGTAAATATCATCACTAACTGTAAAGCCTATAAAATGGCATCTCTCATTTTCAACCCTAGCAAAGAGTATTGTGATAGGGAATTGCCAACATCACCTACTTTCATATATGTATGTATGTATGTATATATATATATATATATATATATAGTTTCTGTAAATTCATTGTGCTTGATATGGTGATGAACATTCTCAACTTGTTTCTCAATACCCTCTGAATGTATGTAAGTATGTCTGTGTGTAGAACTTGCATAGAATGGTCTTTGTCACACTACTTTTTTGCATTGGACTCATCAATCAATAGTTCTATCTATTTGAGATTTCCACTTGCTTGATGCAAAGACTTTGTGATAAATATATCTAATTGCACCAAATTTTTGGATAAATAAGAAACAACATAAAATAAATTTAAAAAACCTTAGGACAATTTGTACTCATGTCAACCTAAAAGTAGATATCATTGATTTTTATTTGTGTATTTATACATTTATTTTATGAAAATGCATTGCTACTTCCCTCTAGAAGTATGAACATAAAATTTAAGCTGGCCTAATACTTTTTTTTTTTTTTTTTTTTTTTTTTTTTAATTCATTCATTTATTCTTTCTTTGCATGTATGCATCCACACATTCATTTATTCATCTAACAAACCAAATTTTCTTAAGTAGAATATGAGTGGAATTATCTTTCGCATGAAAAAATATGTGTTCTTTTGCATTAAATTGGCTACCTTTCTGTGAAATTCCAAAATGATTTTATATTATCAATACTGTTGAATACTACAATTCTCATCTTATCAATACAATTAAATATACTTGAACCTTGATATTATTGCATTACTTTTATAAGTGAACAGCATTGTGCAGTGATTGAAACAAGGGCCCTGTCTGATGTTGAGTTAAAAAGATATAACTGGTGAGGTTTCAATCATTGAAATGGCGCTTTGATCTTATGACTTGAGACCATCAAATTTATAAATCTTGAAGAACAAAGACTCAGTATGGCTAGTCTTTTGGTAATATGAAAATCACCCATACAAGCTACATATCCCAAAAGCTTGAAATAGGGAACTACTTATTAACTTTTATAAAATATTGAATTTTGTATTATTGTTAACTACAAACACATTCACTTAAAAATGCACCTTAAAAGTTCCAATGGTCAAAAATACCAAACCTTTTTTTTTCCAATAATCATCTAAAATAACCAAAATACCCCTGTGGAGTCTTTGGACAATGGGATGTTGGAATAAGAATCTTAAATGAAGGCTCTTTTGTGTGTGCACTTGTGCCTGTCCATTCCCATTCCCAAAGATAACCACAATGTGCTGTAACTGAAATGGAAATGGGGCCCAGGGTGTTGTCAACTTTGATCCAAGTGGCTCTCAATCAGAGTATGTGGCAAGCACAATTCAATGTATTCTGGACTTCCTCAACATGTAATCACCACTCCTTGTGGAACTTGTCCTTAGAAGGGAGAATAATATCATGGACATAAGGTTTATTTCAATAATTATCTAAGTAATATAGACCAATAGAAGTAGATAAAATAAGTTGATTTGATAATATCTGATAGAAAAGCTTCCTAGAAGCTTTATAGACGCGGAATCACCTTTATACATGTCTATAGGTGATTGATAGGTTAGAAACTTGGTCAACAAGCTAGCCATATGGCGCACATGTTGGAAGCTTGTAGAACAAACTAGCCATATGGCGCACATGTTGGAAGCTTGTAGAACAAGCTAGCCATGTGTCACACATGTTGATAGCTTACGGAAGAAGGCAAGTACGTGGCGCACATGTGAGAAACTTGTTGTGCAAGTTTGACACGTGTCTTGCAAATTAGACACGTATATGAGGTCCTATAGAATATCGCCATGTAGCTCTTGGTTAGATAGTATTTATAGAGGCAAGAGTGAAGCCTTCTTCACTCTTATTAACTCGTTTCTTGGTCTTAGTCTAGTTTCAAGAGTCTTCATGTTTCTAGTCTTTGGCAATAGCCATTCCAATTTTTCTTTGAATATACATACTTTCTTATTCCTATTTTGTGACTTTTCTTTGATACAATTTTCATTAGATTATACATCTTTTTCTAAGTTCATGTCCTTGACAATTACAAGATCCATGACAAAAAACTTCTTGCAAGTGTGGATTTTTTTTCAAGAATGGTGTCACTGTTTAGAAGGTACTTACAATTCAATTGTTATATATATGGATTACAAGAACCTTAAGTATTTTATATCAACATATATTTTGAATTGTCTCAAAGCTTGTTGGAGTATGTCTTTATCAAGATTCAAATTCATTATCACTTATCGGCTAAAAAAATAATAAGATTTGTCTAATATTTTTTCTAGACATGCTTATCTTGCACCAAAAGAAAAAAATGTAACTTTTGACTAACAAAGGATGATCTTGTTGAAGCTAGATTAACTTTATCTTGAAATAATGAAATCAACATTGACTATTGATTTAATTTTTTTTAAAGAAGTTTAATCAAGTATGTCTTCAGACCTTCTTATTCATGATATCCATAATAATTCATCTAAGTTCAATGAGATTTCCAAATTCAAGTTCAAGAACAATCTATTCTATTTTGAAAGATTCTTATATATTTCAAAAGAAGAAATATGACTACGTGCTCTTAAAGCTTATCATAACTTTCCTATAATAGACTATTTTAAACACAATAAGACTTTAGAACTAATATCAAGAGATTTTTGGTAGTCTCAAATATAAAAAGTAGTTAAAGAATTTGTGCAATCATATGATGTTTATTCAAGATCAAAAATTCTTTTTCATTGATCTTATGAATTTTTCTAATCCTTATCTATACTGAAATAATTATAATTTTCTATTTTTATGGATTTTATCATAGATTTATAAATTCCAAATTTATATGATTCTATGTTTGTGATTGTAGATCGTTTCACAAAGATGGCAGATTTTGTGTCATATAAAAAATCTATTACAAGTAAAAAAATAACTAAACTCTTCTTTGATAATATCTATTGCTATTATAGATTGCCAAAAGATATTATATTAATATAAAGACGCAATTTATATCAAAATTTTGAAGAATCCTTTTTAAGATATTGAAAGTGGATATAAAATTATCTTTAGTCTTCCATTTTTAAATTGATGGACAAATAAAATGGATAAATTAAATTTTGGAGTAGTATTTGAAGTGTACCATCAATTATCATTAAGATAATTGAAATTTTTTTTTGCCATCGATAAAATTTGCTTATAATAATTTGATACATTCTTCTATTCAATAAACACTTTTCTTTGTCAATTATGATTATCATCCATAACTTGATATTTTTGACTTTTTAAAAGTTGACAATCCTGTAATAAAAGACTTGACAAATCAATTGTCAGAACTACATATAATAATGAAGATACAATTAAAAGCACTTAAGAATGACAAAAGACCAACATAGATGTTTATTGTAAAAAATAATCTCAATTCCAGGTTGGTAATAAAGTACGACTACTTTGTTATAATATCAAGACTTATTATCCTTGTAACAAGCTGGATTATTGGAAGTTTGGTCCATTTCCAATTTGTAAATAACTCAATCTAATTACTTATTGATTAAATCTACCGAAGTCTATGAAGATCCATCATGTATTCCACACATCTCTGCTTCAACTATATAAGACAATGGATACATAAAGAAGAAGACAAATGCCACTGTCTCTTATAGAAGTGGACAACAATAAAGAATTTAAGGTAGAAGAGGTTTTAGATTTGAGGTGGCGTAAAAATACGTTAGAATATCTTGTACATTGGTACAAATATGATATTAACAAACACATATAGGAACCATCCAAGAATCTAGTAAATGCATCTACTAAAGTCAATACATTTTATTGACGACATCTATCAAAACCAAGATGAAGAGACAAAAAAATCTTTGCTATAAAGCAAAATAGGTTTAATAGAGATTTTATTTTATATTATATTATTATTTATTATTTCTATGAATTTTAGTGCTAAAGAGATGAAAAATCAACAACCAACAAATTGAGTTCAAAAGCTATCATTTATTGAATTATTAAATGAGGCATTAAAGTTGTCTCAATCTTTAAGATAACAAAATAGAGATGAAGATCCTCAAAAATAATATGTTCTTCTTCAAATTGATGGCAAGATACAATGTGTTTAACATCACAACTTTAAAAAAGATTCTTATTATTTGGTAATATTTTTGGAAGTAAAAACTACTCTTGATGGTGTTCCAAATGTTTTCTTTGAAGGAAGTCATGAAGGCCTCAACAATGATCAAATATCAAGGTGTTCTTTTTGCTCTAGTATAGGATACTATCAATAGTTGAGAGGACCTATCAACTACCTTCAAAAGGAAAAAATATCAAAATATGTAGTAAATACAATTCAACACATTTTAGACTTCCTTAACATGTAATGACCGCTCTTCCTGGAGCTTGTTCCTAGTAGGGAGAATAATGTCACAGTCATAAGATTTATTCTAATAATTATCTAGATAACATAGATAGGTAGAAATAAATAAAAATAAAAAATTATCATAGCTTACTCTTAATATCTTTCAAATCTTATAATCACTATTATTTTCATTTCTATCTAACTGTCTTTTCTTTTTCAATTTTTATAAAGCTCACTTCCAATATCTCAACCTCTTTTCCTCTCTTAAATATACTTCCATTATTTTTAAACTTAATAGTAGGTCTTTGCAAGTTTATATAATTACTACTACTTATAATTGAAATAGATAATAATTAAAAGTTTGATATAAAAAATTATTAAATTTGAAGTGGTTCTAAAATATATAAAAATATCTTATATGTTGGACATAAATATAATATTACTAATTATATATGAAAATCATTCAATAATCTTATAAATATGCTAAAATAAATATAATATAATTCATACTATGATCTTAATAGAAAATTTTGATATTTAATAATATTTATAGAGGCAGATATTACATCATATGGTATTTTAAATATAATATTTTTTAAAAATTATAATGGTCTTAATAATAATCAATTAATTAGGTAGTTTATTTATTTATTTATTTATTTATTTATTTATTTATTTATATATGTGCCAAAGATATAAAACACAAACAACTAAAGTATCAAAACTTTCTTGTATCACTTGAAAGGAATAAAGAATCACTCAAAGATGGTATTATATTAAACTAAAATGGCTATTGCCAAAGGTAAGAAGAGTAGAGACTCTTGAAACAAGACTAAGAACAAGAAAGGTGTTATTAAAAGTGAAAAAGGCTTCATTCTTGTCTCTATATATATATTATCTACCTAAGAGCTATGTGGCAACATTCTATAGGACCTCCAACACGTGTCTAATTTGCAAGACACCTGTCAAACTTACAAGACAAGTTTCATATATGTACACCAAGTAATTAACTTATTTTACAAGCTACCAACATGTGAGACACGTGGTTAACTTGCTGGCCAAGTTTCTAGCCTATTATTCACCTATAGATATGAGTAAAGATGAAACTACATTTATGAAGCTTTTAGAAAGCTTCTCTATAAGATATAATTAAATTAATCTACTTTTAGCTACTTCTATCTGTTCATGTAACCTAGATAAGTATTAGAATACATCTTATGTCCCTATTAATATGAAACATTACTAATAGCTTCTAGGACCTCTCAACTACCTTGATATATAATATAGATTAGAGTTTGTGGCAATTACCATTTAATAGATTTTAGATCTAATCAACTTATAAAATAATTTAAAATTTAATTAATTTTATAAAAGTTATTTTTTAAAAAAAGAAGTAAGATCATAGATACTAATATTTCCTTGATAATTAAAAATAAATAAAAATAGTTAGAAGTAGGTGGAAATATAAATTTTATTATGCAACAAATAAATTTAATATAAATACATCATATAAAGAAAATAAGCTATTTGAATAAACGTCCAAAATATTATATGATTATAAAATGTACTAGTAGTCTTTTGCACTTAATAAATTATTAGTCTAAGGTTTTGAAAAACCAAATTTTTAGATAGTATAGAAAGTAAAAATGGAAAAATTAATATCACAAATGCTTTGGAAGCAATTTCTTTGTCTTTCATCTAAAAATTATCACAATGCAATGATTTGTTATTTGAAATGAACTTTTTTTTCCTCCAATAACATATTGCGTTTTTTAGATAATAAATGTGTTAGTTGTTATCTTTTTTTTCTTAGAGTTTTAGATTTTTTTTTAGTGCCTTTAATATGTGATTGTATAGAACTTATATTTAAAATATAAAATATATCATTTATTTTTTAATTAATTCTTTAAAAAATTAAGTGTTTTGATTTAGTACATATAGTATTTATAAGCATGGGAGATAAAATAGATTTCTATTAAAAGATGTTATAAGAAGAAACAAGACAAAAAATCAAAAATTAAAAAATACTACAAATAAGATGAGTAAGACATATATAAAATAATCAAAGAATGCAACTTTATCGAGAAGGACATTAATTCATTGATACAGTTTTTAAATTGTTTTTTTGAAAGTAATCATTGCTAGAGCTACTCATTGATTGCTTTTGAATCTTCAATGTTCAAAAGATCAAGATGTTTTTTAAAATATGAATGAAGAACAAATCCATGTCAGAAGGGATTAATTCACATGCATGCTTAACGGAAAATTTTCCCAACCATCCCCTCTTTTGCCCCCATTCTATGGAACGATGTTTTGTTTAAAAGATTAAAAATATTCCATACTTAATCTGATTGCATATTTCACCCAATTTAGAAAGAGAGGACCCCGTGCTACCGACATCGACAAGAAGCAGAATCACCGTCGCAGGATCCTTTAGTGAAAATTCCCCAATCCCCATTGCCGCCGTCCACTACACGTCGCAGATAGGAGGAATCGGGAATCAGACGTTGAGTGCCGTCGACGGCGCAGAGAGAATCTGGTCAGATTGCCCCCTACTTCAATCCGCCCGAACGCATCATCACCATGCCCACTTCAGGCGCCTGCAATTGAAGCATCTGACCCCACCCTGTAGCGAGCCCCGAGAAGATTCCCACATGGACGTTCGGCTGCACTGGCTCAGCATCTTTGGCTAAGGATTAATCGTAGCTGGCAAATGGTCTCAGAATGCTGGGAAGTGGAGACAAGTTGGGAGGTGTGGGATCTATCGCTGCGGGTGCAGATGCTGGCTTGTGGGATTGAGCTCGTGAGTAGCATACCAGAGTGAATGCGGCAATTGAAGAGAAAGAGTCGCCCGGGAGAGTGGGTTAGGAGTTTTATAACCTGGAAAGCTGCTTGGTTTTGTGGGTACTTTTGGAGTTGAAGCTTGAGAGCTTGAGCCGTTGCGAGCTGCGTCCTTGGGGATTAGAAGTGATTCCTCGCCTTTTTTTCTTTTCTTCTTGTTTTTTTTCTTTGTAGAGGAGAGTCGGTCTTGTTTGAATCGTTTGACAGTAACGATGCGGATTGTGACGAAATACTTGTATCAATTTCAGCGGATGTCGCATGAGTACTGGGATCAGTCGATGAATTTGAAATCTGGTTGTTGGAGTATTGGAGACTTACACAGTGAGAGAGATTGGTGCTGCCTCTGCGCGAAATTGCTCTCTCGAGACTTGTCGATGTGAACGTTGAAGCTGGCCTCTAGCTTTCGGCTTACTGTACTCATGGCCGAGAATTCATAGTTAAGTTTTTCACAGAACTTGAGTTCGTAAAGGAATCTTTAACCCATCAGCTAGACTGGTTCAACCTTAGATTGATTTGTGAGGGCAAGGCAGCTTTTTGACAGGATGCGGACGACTCTAGGCGATGTGCGCAGCCCTATGAATTTGAGATTTAGTTTCGTTGCGAAGGCGGCTGTAATGGCACCGATTATGGCGCCTACTGGTTCAGCGAATCTTGTGAATGTCACGAACATCAGGCACACGGATTCAGCGCGCCTCGTCAAGTTCAACCCTACTTTGGCAGCTGTTGTTGCAGCTATGATCACATGCTTCTTTGTTGTTGGTTTCGCTACAGGTCACTTCAAACGGTGTGGCAACCGAACTGCCGACGCAGACGACAACGATGTAATTATTCCACGACAATCCCGCGGGCGACCTACGAGCCAAGCGGCGAAACCACCGCAAGGTCTTGATCCCGAGATTGTTGAAGCTTTGTCTCTCATACAGTTCAAGGATCTGCTCGCCGACAAGAAGGTGAACAGCTGTCAGGATTGCTCGGTGTGCTTGGCGCCCTTCGACCCCGACGACCACTTGAGGTTGCTGCCCGAATGCTCTCACATGTTCCACTCAGATTGCGTTGATGTGTGGTTCCAGTCCAACAGTACTTGTCCTCTCTGCCGTGCATGTCTGGCACATCCTGTTGAGAAAGAAAGCAGACAGGATCGAGGCCGGAGTTTCAGCGAGGCTGGTGAACCAATAGGTTTCCGGGCACCAGAAGATGTTGATGTCGTTGTGGTGGTAATAAGCCGGGATTAAGAGCAGGATATCAGTTCTCCAGCATCCAATAGAGCTATCTCCGAATCCTCCCAAGGTAAGCCAGACATCTAACCACATGTTTTAGAAAGAAACATTTGGAAAATATTGTGAGATGGACGCTCGGTTCCAAATGATGGTTAGTGTACACGACCCAGAGGTGAGTGTGAAGGCAACACCTACCTCCGTCCATGTACAAGTGCTTGTCATTTGCTTTTGTATATAAACCTGATAGTAAATCTAGTGTAGCGATACGTAGAATTGTAGCGGTGCAAACAAATATAAATATCATGGAGCTGAAGCTGCGGGTGCATACAAGAGAAACGTGCGGCTGAAGTTGGGAGCTGTACAAAAATCTGAGCAAGCGAGGGTCTTGCAACATGTTGACTTGTCCTTGATGAATATAATTTTGGTCTCGGTTGCTATTCAAAATGCGCATCTGTTTTTCCGAAGCAGATTCTTCAGGTTAATGTACGCTTTTACTGGCTTGTGGTCAGAAGTCTTCACTGTAGAGATCAAGTTGTACACCATCAAGTCCGCCTTAACATGGCTTGTTGACTTCACTTTGTGCAATATTCTGTCTGTCCACGAAGGTGTTCTTTCCTGTGATGAATACACCAAGAACACTACCTTAATTGGCTATTGAGAAGGTTATTCAAATGTATTCGATGACGGTTCCGAATAGATGGATCGATGTCGCAATATGAAAAGAGGGCGGGATGGAGGGAGAGAGTCGACCTTTGTGCTCGTATCGTAATTATCACTTCCAACGTCGAATTTGAAAGTAGGTGGAAATAGGAGTGGCCCTTCTAAAAATCCCGTAAAGACTTCACCACGCTGAATTGCTCTATGGAGTTGGTCTCTCGTCCACAAAACCTGCACCATTTCTATTCATTTCAGATCAACGAAATTCGAGATTTATCGTCAATAAATTTTTTGACAGACAGTAGATAACTGCAAGCTCAACAAAGATCATTTCTTTGTGACAGGCAATCGGATCAGAGGGCAATCTCATTATTTCGAGTTCACCATCAAAACGACTCGAGTTCGAAAAATTACCTCTCCAAGGTTGTGGCTAATGAGGAACCTAACGGAGGACCGAGGTATTTCAACCCGGCAATTAAGATCACCGAGCCATATGACAACGTCCGATTCTTCTACAAAATTTCGCACTTGTCCTACTTTGCACTAAAGCTCTATCACGTTTTTAATTGACTGTAGATCCTAGCAATTCGAACAAAGGCCGTTAGATCTTGTGAAAGATTTACATATCGCTCGTACTGATAATTGCGCTCCACTAAGTTGCCTTCGTGAACTGCGGGGATGTGTTAGAAACTCAACCGTTAGTGCTCAAATTAGTGCAAATCGAAGAAAAACCAACTGAAAAGTGCAGTATTATTTGCCGTGTGCAGAAATGATGCTAATGTGAAAAATATCACAGCAATATTCTTGGACACGAAATACCTGTCGACCAACAATTGTTGGGCTACGTGAAATATCATCCAAAACATATATTCATCACATTAGCATGGCGAAAATGAGATCGAACTGCCTCATATGGATGAGGATAAGGGCAGAGATCACTTTGAAGCGAATGACTTACGAGCAAGATGGGAGGTGATGAAGAGCAGAGACACCTTGTTGTATGCCAATAATACAGCTGCTGCTCCTTTCTGACGACCAACAACATAACCAAGGCCTCCTACTACTAGTTTATCCGCCATAGTGCCTGGCCGGTAATTTCAACTGTATCATTAAAAGGTTGCACATTATATTTTCATTGTAACTTGCAATACAAAGACTTGTCGTCATGCACCGGAATATTTAGGGTGATTTGTGCCGATTGCGTTGCCTTTGTAGGATAATATATTCACGACCTTTAAGATACAAATGTGGTGGATTACCATACCTGTAATATGAGATCGCAAGGACTTCTTTGCAAATACATAGAGCTGAAGGGACATCATTAATGAAAGCCCAACACAGCTGTTCATGCCAACAAGTCGTCCAGCTGGTCAGTAACCAACATATTTCTCACCTACGCAGACCTGCTCGAATTTCAAATTGGCAGATCAAATGCAAATGATAATTGCACAGCCTCTAGGCTTTTACATCTCAAGATTCTCAACCGTTAATTTTTTCTACTTTCTTTTGCACTTGTAAAGCTTCTTAGAAGCAGGCTCCATTCAGTCACCCTTGCAAATGCGCTGAATTCGAGTGCTGTTCAGGTCTTGAATCTATGTGTGTAGATCACGGAGATTCCTATATACATTCACAGTGACAACGTATCTAAGGGTTCAAGCTCATGTTTGGGTTACCAAGAGCTTAATGATGGTTGCGGAGTGAACACAAATCATCAATAAAACGATATTCGGAACCTCTGACTATAATATCAACAACCTTCGTCTAAAAATTGGTGGACTGGAGGAAAAGTACCAGTATTCGTCACCCTATGGTCTCTTTACCCGAAAAATTAGGGGCTTCTTGTAGTCCTATGACATATAAGTCAAGCTTTTCTCCATGAAGGTCGAGTAACAAAGACAGGTTCTTTTCTGGTTCCAGCAACTGTTGTCAGAGCACCCGATTCACCGTATTATGTCACAACTGTGAAATACCATCT
>JAWRVF010000101.1:622500-728085 GCA_036785485.1 Physcomitrellopsis africana | reverse complement strand
ATTACTTTTAGCTATTGTGTGAAATTAAAGTGATATCTATAATTGAAAATTTGAAAGTATGTGGATAATTGAGTGTGCTAAGACTAAATAAATATTTATAACAATCTAATAGTGTAATCAAGATTTACATGAACTTTAATATGCAAGATATTAAAAATTGGCAGTTTAAGGTTATTTATGGTTTCTATAATATCTAAAGATCTATCAATTGAATCAAGGTGAAATTTGGCATAATATTAGAAAATTTAAAGGATAAGCTACATACTACTTTTTAATTAAAGTTAATGATTGAAGAAAGAGAAATTACTGTTGGGATATCTGCATCAACTTCTAAGTTGGCAGCCAAGTGATAATAGTGCGGTTTTTGGTTAATTTTTAATAATTTATAAGTTAGATTAGACTGAAACTTTCTAAGCATATAGAAGACTTATATTTGTATTTTGTATATAAAATTTTATACCAATTTGATGGTCAAATTAAGATTTATAGCTTATTAAAGTTTACTAATTAAGATTAGGATTTGCAAAGAAAAATCTAAGTTACTTGGTTGTGACAAGTAATAAAGGAATCAAAATTTATATGTGGATGAAGTTATCAAAAAGAGTGTTTTTGAGCACTTTATATTGACTTAAGCACTCTCATATTGATATTCAAATCATATTCTTCTTATATAAATGAAACGTGTTAAAGGTTCTTGGATATTTGTGAACTATAACTTCACCCTCCACAGCCAGGTATCCAATACATTCCCAAATAGGATAATACATAATACGACATAAGTGGTGGATCCAATATGAAAATTTGAGATGGAAGGTGTTGGATTTTATTGTGATTATTTAGAATCAATGGCCCAAGAAGATAAAAAGATTGAATTTGGAATTTTTGATGGAATTTTGGATGGAATTTTGGATGGCAATTCAAGTAGAGCGTCAAGTGGATTTTCTTCTAGAGGACAAGGTATGTATCTAGATCCAAACACTGCAAACATATTTAAGCTTTTACATTATTTATACAACAATAATATGATAATGATTATAAAGAGACTTTTGCAATCAAAGCATTGCAAGTAATGGTTAATAAGATTGACCAGTTTGATAGAAAATATATCTCTAAATACTGAAGGTGTTATATGCAAGAAATGGAATTGAATCAAGTCTCTAAAAAAGATATGATTTTATTATTTGAGCTTATTACAATGCCGGAGATAAGAGAATATGTGAAATCAATTATAGAACAATTTAGAAGTTCTTGAGAGACATTCTCTTACGCATTGAAAAATGAATATTTTCTGGAAGAATCTGATCAGATCACTAAAAAATCATTTTTGGAATGAATTGAACAACATGGCGGAGAGTTGTGCAAGTACCTAAAATTCAAGAGCCCACTTTACGATCAATGGTACATATTGTTCAATCTTCAATAACTACATCAAAGAAAGAAGATGTAGGAATTAAAGAACTTATACCGGGAGTGTGGAATTTTCAAATTAAATTTATAAGGCTTGAGGAGAAAACTTCTACAATAAATTCAAAAGCTATTTTTAAGCAAAGATACATATAAAGATGTATTTGGTATAATAATGATTTTTATTCTTGAAAGGATTATGGTGAATTCAATAAAATGGTGCAACAAGATAATATTTTTTGGAAAGATAAAAAAATGACATTAAAACATACTAGTGATTTTTTTCAAATTAATTTTGATAAAAGAGATGTAAAAGCACTGATTAATGATTATTAATCAGCAAATAGAATTGCAATGATGGAAATTATAAGTTATGATGTTAGGATTGATAATAATGGCAATCAAGATATTTTTAAAAGTATTGAATCAAGTAGACTTTGGTCTTTTGCCATTTCTATAATGTATAAAAAAAAGATGCTACGAAAAGCTTTATTGAGGATTGCTGCAATAATTTGTGGAACTATAGGTTGGAAGAATATTGTAGAAGCTTTATTAGTGCATGTCTACATTGCTAAGAGCCAACATGAAGCCTTGATAGAAGAAAAGAGAAGACAGAATTCTAATGAGACAAGAGAAGGAAATTCTTCCAAGACGCAAACTCCAAAAGATAAGGCTTGTGAGATAGCTTCATGAGAGTTACCAAAAAGGGATGCTTCAATATCATTAAAGAAAAAATCAAAGGACTTAGGAAAAAAAGATAAGTCAATGACTTACAAACTTTTCTTTGATATTGAAGCAGCAATAGATTTAAAGAGGGTGCTTGAAGAACATGTACTAAATTCTAAAGTTAAATTTATATTGAAGGAGATTTTGGATATTACAAAGAAAAAATTTTATAATGTTATTATTGACAATATTAAGCAAAAGAGGCATTAATAGATGAAGCTGGATCAAATCATGCTATTGATATACATGTATGTGAAGATAAATAAGTTGAAATTGGCAATTATTACAAAAAATCAACAAGTAGGGAAAGGAGTTATAATCAAAGAGTATGTTTTGATGATCAAAGTAATAAGGAGAAAGAAATTTTGAATCATTATATTTAAAAGCATTGGATTAGAGCAACTACAGAGACAATAGTGAAGATTAGAGACATAGATGAGTTAGTTGTTGCTTTGATTGACCATAGTTCAAAAATAAATCTTGTGTCTAAGGATCTTTTTATAAAGCAAAAGTGGCCAATTGATATGGAATATGGACAACTAATAATATATAAGATGAATTGTATAGTACTTATCTAGATGTAAAAATTTGGATTGGTGATGTTGCAATGGAATTTTTTTTTTTGTTCAAGATGTAACATCTTATCTTCTTATTTTGGGACAACCATATATTATTGCGACTCAGATGGAAACAAAAGTGCTCAATAATGGTTTAGCTTTTGCACGGATTTGTAGTGAAGATGGGAGAAGGGTAATACAGTTTTTGACTATGTTTCCAAATCATAAATGCAATCAAGACAAATTAAAAGAGAATCCATTATTAAGGATTGTTGAAGAATTTATGGATTTTTGAAGAGTACCACTATAAAGCGGGATTATGGAAGTACAAAAGAAGAGGTATTCTTGCAAGATGTAGGTGCCTTTGATACAAATTTTATTAATATTTTTAAAAATGGAAGTATTATATATAAGAAAGTTATAAATTTAAAAAGAAAAGAAAGAAAGAGATTATGTAATATTGAAAAAGAATTATATGAATTAGAGACATTAAAGGATGATAAAAGGATTTTCAGTATTTATGAAGAAAATAAATTGGAAGATTCTTTGGAAATGATTGCATCATATGGATTTGGAGATGATGATAAGGTTGTATAAATTTATTAAATAAAAAATTATTCTATACTTAAATCTTTTTAAGCACAAGAAGTTAAGATTGAAACAAAATATAAGACAATAGATAAGAAGATGAAACCTATTACCACACCTTTACTGGAAGATTCTAAAGAACAAATGGAAAAAGCATAAAAAAAGAAGAATTTAAGGAATCTAAGGAATATTAGATACAAATTCACTAAAGAAACTTTTGAGGAATTAAAGATTGATTCTAATGGTTCTTTATTGCTAGAAAAAATTGAATACTTCAAAGAAATGTTAGCAAAATGAGATAAATCATTTATCTTTGAATTTCATAAAATTGAGTGTGTGGATCTAAATATTATAATTTCAATGGTTATTTTCACTATATCGCATGTGCCTTAGAATTTGACGCCAATTCCAATATCAAGGATACATTTGCCAAGTTTAGTGGAATTATTTTAAAATAAATGAAGATGCAAATTCTAAAGCCCTCTTTTGCACCATATTCTATTCGATGGTTTATAGTGCCTAAAAAAAATGGATCATTATGATTTATTCAAGATATATAATTAATAAATATATTTACTATTAGAAATACAGGAATTAGATCAATAACGGATGAATTTGTATTCAAGCTATAATCAATTTCAACTTACAATGGAGAATAGATACATGACAATGATGAAAATACTACTTGGACTAATTAGAATGTATATTCTTCTTCAAGGTGCTACCAATTCAATAGCACATATGATGAATAGGATGAATATGGTGTTGAGAGATTTTATTCCTATGAAGATTATGTCTTTTCTAAATGATGTTCCTATAAAAGGGTGCAAGGAAGAAGACAAAGATGAACTTTAGATAAAAAAGAATGTTGCAAGTATGTTATTGATCATGTATAAGATTATGAAAAGATATTAATTCGGCTTGAAGAAATTCATCTTGTATTATTGGGTGCAAAATCTTTGTTTGGAGTACAAGAAGTTATAATTATTGGACATTTATGTGGATTTTATGGAAAGAAACCAGATCCAACCAAAGTTGATGCAATTGGGAGAATGAAAGAAGATTGCAATTCTTTAACAAAGGTGCAAAGATTTTTGGATGCATGTATATTTTACCATATTTAGATTCTTCACTATATTCACATAGCAGATCCATTGTATGAATAATTATCCAAGGATTATAGATTTAAATGGGAAGAAAAACATATAAAAGCGATACAAAGATTGAAAGATTTATTGACATCACCTCTAGTGTTGAAAAAAATTAATTATAAATATAATAGATTAATAATTCTTATAGTGGATACTAATCCAATTGCTATTGGATGGACCATAGGTCAAGATGATTCAAATAGACACAGATTTGCAGTTCAATTTGGAACTAAGATTCTAAGTATTTGCCAACATATATATTCACAAGTAAAAAGGAAACTATAGGGAGTTGTTTCAGCTATGAAAGCTAAAAAAGATTACTTAATTGGAGCAATGATTGCAATTGAAATAGATTGTTTGTCTTTATTTAGGATGATTATTAATTGTACAACATCAGATATTGTAATGTTGAGATGGATTGCCTATATCAAGTCATTAAATCTAAAATTTAGACATATTGTGGAAAAAAAAAATCCAGTAGTAGATATGCTATCTTGAGCAAAATATGAAGGAAAAGATGAGATAATTGAGGATATTGATGATGTGGATACAAAGTTTTATTCAGTTTCACAATTAAACAAGAAAGATATACCATTTCATGAAGAAAATTATGAAGGAGAGTTATTAGATATTGGACATTATTTGAACACATTAACCAAACATACTGATTAGTCTATTGAAAAATTTAAACAAATAAAATAAAAAACATACAAATTTATATTACAAGGAGGATTTCTATAAAAGAGGCCAAAATCAAATATTGGAATGCCGCAACAAGTAGTAGGTACCAAAGAAGATCAACAAAAATTACTTAAGTAATTTCATGATAGTCTATGGACAAGGCATAGAAGAATTTGGGCTACTTTTGCTAAATTAAAGGAATGGTATTGGTGGAAGAATATGTATTGAGATGTGGCTTCATTTATAGAATCTTATATAGCTTATCAAATATATTCAAATATATGTCATCAAGATGGTTTATATCCAACATATCTTTTAGCTATTCATTTTAAATGGATTGTGGATTTGATTATTATGCCAATAGGATTATGACAAATTAGATATTTAGTTTTAGCTCGTGAAGATTTATCAAACTAAGTGGAAGGTAAGGCATTAAGAAGGAATCTGCAGATTTTTACTTGAGGATATTATTTGTTGCTATGGATGTGTAGGAAAGCTCATTGCAGATTGTAGAGAATTGGATGCACATGAAGCTTGTGAATTCTTTAAATGATGCGGAATTAAATTATCATTAACTATTACTTATAATCTATAAGAAAATACAAAGAATGAGCGTAAACACTTACCAATTGTAAAAGCCTTGGTTAAAGCTTGTAATAGAAGAATAAAGCAATGGCCTTAACTTCTCTTTTATGTATTATAGGTTGATCAAACAATATATAATTTAGTGATAGGATATATGCTAGTAGAACTAATAATAAGTCAAAAATCTATTATGCCAATTGAAGAACACGTGCCAACTTGGAGTATATTACCTTGGAAAGATAGATTAACAAGTGAAGGATTATTGGCTATTAAAATTTGGCAACTTGAACAAAGATCAGAAGATGTGGAGTTAGCATTAAAATAATTACAAGAAGCAAGGCTAAAGAATAAGACTCAATTTGATAAACAACATCAATTGAGGCCTAGAGCAATTGAAGAAGGTGATTGGATACTGTTAGGGATGCAAGATAGCAGGTTTAGCAAAGAACTAAGAAGAAAAATTTAGAACCAGAATAACTTAAGGAACAAAGAAGTGGATGGACAAGAACAAGAACTAGATCAAGAATAAGAAATTGGATTAATATCAAGAACAAGGCAACACTCTGGATTATTCAAAGATTTGTGTTGGCAAGATTGAGATGCTCCTCAATTTTATCTTTTATTTATACTATGAAGCCTTATGTCTTATTGGACCTTCTAAGAGTATCTTAGAATACTCTAGAAGCCTGAAGAAGATTTTGGAAGACTCTAAAAAGTCTACGGGAGGTCTTTGAAGGTTGAAGAAAATTCTAGAAGATTTTCAAAGACTAAAGAAGATTTTAAAAAGCTACAGAAGGTTCTAGAAGACTACAAAAATTTTTAGTAGTAGCTTAAAGTATGTCTGTGACATCACCTCCCCTTCTAGCGACAAGTTTCACGAGGAGCCAAAGCAATTTAATGATCAAATCACATATGTAAAAATTCTAGATTTTGTCGGAATAGAGAAGGAACATATTTTGTCTTTTTTTCGTTGATTATTGGTTCAACAAGACCCTTGAGATGGCATCGATGACCTAAAAATATAACCTCTATAAGACCAATATCCCATCTAAAAATTTGATCTTTGTTGCAACCTTCAAAGCATCCTCCGAACATAATTTTTGGTCCACTTGGAGTCATCCTTCCAACTTCGAGGAGTACTACCAAAGCTCGGGCATTTGAATCGAGATTTTTGTGATGAGGCCATATCTCCAAAGACTCCAAGCATGGCCTTACTTGACGTTGGAATATTCTTTCTTCGTCTTGTCCATATTCTTCAAACCTAGTAGATTGTAAAAATTACAATGATTTCTCAGCTGCTTATATGGCACAAGAGTTTTATGACTCTTATTCTTGCAATTCCCTTGAAATGCAAAGATTTGACATGATAACTAATAAGTTTCTAATAAAATCTATTCTATCCTAGGAAAATACAAGTGCAGGTCTTGGCATGGCTCTCTTCTTTTTATATTGGTCTTTTGTTGTTGATAGGAAGCGTCATTTAGAAGCCAAGAGATGTTACTGTCTATAAAATCTTCAATAATCATTGAATTTAGGTTTTTTAGGATATTGTTGATGGAATTGGCAAACCTTTTTAGGTACATTCTTAAGGTTATTTGAGGATTTCTATGTTCTTTCGCTAACTCTATAGCTCTTCTAATAGATGAAATATTTCAATCGTCCATGTCTTATATGTGAATCTAATATTTCATCCACCTTATATTCAATCTTTTGATTGATTTCAACTGGAACTAGTGGTAGAATAGTTCTTCTTGCAATATTTGATTTATAATAGGTTTTTAAAAGTAAGACATGAAAGACTAGATGAATATCTATGCTACTTGGTAGTTTGAAACAAAAACTTACTGGATTTATTTGGTGTAGAATTGTAAAAGATCTAAGTCTTTGATAGTCTAATTTTTGTGATGATTGATTCGTTTGTATATTTTGTTGAAATAATTAGACATGATCTCCTACTTTGAAATTTGATTGGTTCTTGCAATAAATGTCTGCAAACTCTTTTATCAATCTTAGACTATTTGTAATTGGAATTTCAGTTCTTCATGAATGGTTTTTAAATAGATAGCTTGACTTTCTGCAGCAAGGCTTCTCACATCTTCAATTTGAAATGGATCTGCTCTAAGGTGGTATTTATAGTTTGAGAAGAATGGAGTTTATTTTGTTGAAGAATGTTCAAAATTATTGTATGCAACCTCAGCCAATGGTAGAAAGTCCGTCCAATCATCTTGCTGATAATTGATATTGCAACAAAGATATTGTTCTAAGATCTGATTCACTCGTTTTGTTTGACCATTAGTTTGAGGATGATAAGTACATGAAAGATTGATCTTCACCTTTAAAAGCCAAAATAGTCCTTTCCAAAAGTTTGATACAAATTACGGTCCTCGATCCGAAATAATGTCAATTGGAAGGCCATGTATTCAGTAAATATTATCAATAAAAAACTTGGATGTTTCTTCCCTGGAAATAGTCTTGTTGCACGGAATAAAGTATATCATCATGGTAAGATGGTCTACCACCACAAAAATTGAATCTTTTCTATTCAAAATTGGAAGGTCTGTAATGAAGTCCATAGATAACGATTGCCATGGGCCCTTAGGAACTGGAAGGGGTTACAAAAGTCCATATGGTTGGTGTCTTTGGATCTTTATTTGCGCACAAATTTTGCATGATTGGATGAATTCTTCCACCAATTTTCACATTTGAGGCCACCAATAGTCTCTTGATATCAATTCTAAGGTCTTATTGAAGCCAAAGTGTCCAACTATTGGAAGGTCATGTTGAGCTTGAAGAATTTGAAGTCTTGTAGGTATTGGAGGAACATATAGAAGGTTCTTGAAGTATAACAATCCATCTTTCAATTTGAAATTATTGTTTTCTTCCACATGTGCATTTTTTAAATGTTTTTGGATGTTCTTTATAAATAGATCTATCTTCATTGCCTTCTAGATTTTTGTCTTGAGAGTTGTATCTGTATAGGTAGATATCGTCAATGTCTTTAGCTGTAAATTGGACGGCTTCAACATGATTGATTTTTATTGATCCAATACAATATCTCTTATTCTTGGTGCAAGATATGATCGTCGAGAAAGAACATTTAGTTTTCTTTGAAGTTTTTTTGGATGATATGTAATTACAAAATCAAATCAAGATAATAACATACTCCATCGTGCTTGTTGATAATTTAGAACTCGAGCACTCATAAAATATTCCAAGTTTTTATGGTCGATATATACCATGATCTTGTGTTGATCTCCTTCCAACAAATGGCGCCATTCTTCAAAAGCATCAGCAATTGCCAATAATTCTTTGTCATGAATCTCATAATTAATCTCTAGAGCTGAAATTTTTTGAGAGTAGAATGCTATTGGATGTAGTTGACCATCATTATCACTTTGAGAAAGTATAGATTCCAATGCAAAATCTGAGGTATCCATTTTTAAAATAAATGGTTTTATTGGATCTATGTGGATAAATATAGAAGTAGAAATGAAAGATTTTTTTAGCTTCTTGAATATTTTTTCAGCCTTATCATCTCAAATTAATTTTTCCTTGCCTATGAGTCACGTCAATGAAGCTGTAATCTTGGCATAATCTTTGATGACAATTCTGTAGAAATTTATAAATTCCAATGAATATTGTACATTTCTAATTGATGACGGTTGTTTCCACTTCATAAGACTTTGTATCTTCTTTGGATCCATGGAAATCCCATTTTTTGAAGTGATATATTCCAAAAATTCAATTGATGGTTAGTAGAAAGAATATTTCTCCAATTTGGTATATAATCTACTTTTTCGTAGTTTCTCTAATACCTTCCATATATGATATTCATGCTCTTCTTCATTCTTAGAAAAGATCAAGATATCACCCAAGTAGATGACTACAAAGTTATCTAAGTATTCTCGTGAGATATCATTCATTATATGTTGAAAGACTGTAGGTGCATTTGTAAGTCCAAAAGGCATAATATTGTACTCAAAATGTCCATACCTTGTGTGGAATGTTGTCTTCTATTGATCTCTTTCTTTAATCTTGACTAGATTATAGGTGCCTCTCAAATCAATCATTGTAAAAATCTTTATTTATCTTAATTGTTCCAATAATCTTGAAATTAATGGTAATGGATAGCGATTTTTTATAGCTACCTTGTTCAGACCTCGATAGTCAACACACATATGTAAGGAACCATCTTTTTTTTTACAAATAATATAGGAGCTCTAACATGTGATTTTGAATGTCGAATAAAATTCTTGGCTAGATTTTCATCAATATATTCTCGCAAGGCTGTAAACTCTGTTTGTGACACATTATAAATTGGACCAAATAGAGGTTGAGTTCCATTTTATAATTTGATTGCACAATTATAAAGACAATGTTTGGAAAATATGTCTCCTTTTTTCTTTTCAAATATGTCTTCTAGGTCGCGATATTGACTAGGAATTTTTTACTTTAGTTGTTCTGTTGGATCTTTCATTGGGATAGCATACAATGCAAATGCATTTTTTTTTTTGTTACTTGTATAAATGCTTCAGCTTTAAGGAATAGAGCAGTACCTTGTTTCTTCTTTTGATGTGTGGATCTTGAAAAAATCTTCTACGTATTCCAATCAATATCAAGATTATGTAGCTCAAATCAAGGAAGTCCAATAACAATAGGATTTGTCGGACATCTAATGATGTTGAAAATAATTTATGATATTTGATCTCCTAGTATTACTTTCAACGGTTGGATTTCTTTGACAACATCTCCTGATGCAAGGTTTTGTCCATCAATGACTTCAACTGATGTTGGATGGATCTTCTTTATAAGTAGTAGATTGTGCTTGGTTATAAAATCCTTATCCATAAAGCATGGTGAGGCTTCAGTATCTAAAAGGATTTTAGCAAAAATTTCTTGTTTCAAGGTTCTTATATATACATGAAGTAAAAAACAAGATGTTGGATTTAGAGGTAAAAAGAGATTTTTTTCTGGTACTTTAGATTTGGGAGTGTCCAACCGTAAGGTCCCTACTATGGCTAGACGTCTTCATTTTTTGATCTTTCTAATTCAAATATTATATCTTGTGCCTTGAATTTTCTAGACTTATTTGGACAATTTGTTGCCTTGTGATTGGATCTTTTTCAATATAGGCATAAATTCTCTTGTCAACGTTTAATCTTTTTTGCTAGTGTTATTGGCTTGAATTGAGTCGCATCAATCTGCATAGGTTCAAGATATGGCTTTTCCAATACTCTTGAAGATGTAGCAGACGTATCTTGATAGGTATTGCTGAAAATTGATCATCTTTCTTGTCGTAGTTCAAATAGGCAACTGTCACAAGTAATAGCTTAAGCTATGAGTTTCTCTAAGCTTTCAACTCTTAGCATCATGATCAATAAATTCTTTACATCAACCTCTAGGCCATAACAAAATCAAGTCATAAAATCCTTATCATTCCAATCATGATCTTAAGTAAGTTACTGAAATTCTGCAGCGTAAATTACACCTGAACATTGTCCTTATTATAGATTTTGGATCTTCATCTCTGCCACCCTTTCTCAATCATTGTCTCTAAATATAATAGTAAATCTTTTCATAAAAACTTCTAAATTATATAGGATCAGAGAATTTTTTTCCAATAGTGGTGCAAACCATGATCGAGCACTTTCTGATAAAAGGGTGCCTACAAAAGCGACTTGAGTGAATCCATTTGGATAACGAGATGGTTACAGTCGTAAGTAAAGTCGCACTTGTTATACAAACCTTCAAAAGTTGGATCTTATTCTATCAAACTTATCAGGCATACTAGCTTTTGGCTCTTTTATGACAATCTTTGGAACTTCTAGAGAAGTTGTGTGTATAACTTATCTACTGCTTGCTTCTCTTAATCAAATAATCTTTTGTTGCAAGTTATGAATCTCTCGCTTAGTTTCTTCAGATACTTGCTCCATTTGTAAAAACAAATTTGGATTGCGAAAGAATGTCATTTCTTCTTGCACCATATCCAATAGGGCTTGAAGATCTATAAGTGTTGCCACTCTATTCTTTGTTTGTGAGGATGCACCTCTATTAACTTTATCTATTTCCATCTTTAAAAAAAAAAAATTGATAAGCCGTTAGTATTTTCTATACTAAAAGGAATACTTTTAGACAGTTAATTTAAAAGAGGATAATTTGGAACGTCTAAAATATAGTGATATAACTTAAAAAAGGGATAATCTACTCTTTTCAAAGAAAAATCAACTATAACAAGTAAACATATCAATCTAGAAGGGGGTAGTCCGCACTCCTCTAGAATGCAATAGTATCTTGAAGAGAGGTAATCCACTCTCTATCAAGAGATCTAAGCTCTGATATGATTATGTAAGTTAGTCTTATCAAACTGTCATTGATGCAAGATAGCAGATTTAACAAAGAACTAAGAAGAAGAATTTAGAACCAAAATAATTTCAAGAACAAAGAATTGGATGGACAAGAACAAGAACTAGATCAAGAATAAAAAACTAGATTAATATCAAGAAGGTTGAGGAAGATTTTAGAAGATTTTCAAAGACTAAAGAAGATTTTAGAAGATTCTAGAAGATTTTAGAAAGCTATAGAAGGTTCTAGAAGACTACAAAAAGTTCTAGTAGTGGCTTAAAATATGTCTTTGATAGGTACTTGTTTATAATAGCAGTTTGAATAACCAACATAATATTTTATGGAAGTTTTTAAAATATTGGTTTAGATCGTATGTGGTAGTAATAGTCCATGACAATACCACCTATTCATTGAAAGAATTAGATGGTATAAGGTTGAAAATACCTATTGCTAGGAAGTAAGTGAAGGTTTTTAAAAGACGAGATGGAAAAATAAATGTGGAGGATCATGTTGAAGATATCAATGACTCTGAAGAAAATAATTATATTAAAATGGATGATAAATATGATGAAGAAGAACTTAGTACAAAAAATAAAGAGATGGTGTGATACCAACTATGGCATATGGTTCATTTGGCGCATATTGAAGAATGCGCAGGTTCAGAGAGGATAGATGTCATGTTATAACATATTTATGTAGTAAAAAATATAAATAAAAATAATTTCTACTTAATATTTAATTATCTTGATTCAATAGGAATTCAAGATACTTAAGAAAAGATTTACAAAAGCCTCTTAGATTATTTTCTTAGTTTAATAGCTAATAGATAAAAATTAGTTATTAAATTTTTCTTTTAGGTTATAAAAACTCTTTCACTACTTTTAAAAAGCTATTAGTTAAAATAAAAATAAAGCTATTAGCTATCAATAAAAATAGGATAGAAAAGATAAACAATTAATATGGTTGATGTTAGGATTAAGTTGAGGATAGGATCAAGCTTAAAAATCCTTAGAATAAGTTGGATTGATACTTAGGGATCGACCATATATGAGATAGAGTCAAAATCAAACCTCTAGCCACAAAAATAGCCACCAAGGGCAAGATATTGGATCATTTGGAGATTGGCAATAAGGGTTGGAGAGCTAGCTTCAAGTTTTTTTTAGAAATATTAGGTTTGTTTCTGTAGGATTTGTGAAGACTTAGCAATTGCTATCTAAAATCATAATTTCTATTGAAGATTAAGTTTTTATGTAATAAAATTAAGACCATCACTTTTAGCTATTGTGTGCAATTGAAGTGACATCTATAATTGAAAATTTGAAAGTATGTGGATAATTAAGTGTGCTAAGACTAAATAAATATTTATAACAATCTAATAGTGTAATTAGGATTTACATGATCTTTAATATGCAAAGATATCAGAAATTGGCAATTTATAATTGTTTAGGGTTTCTATAATATCTAAAGATCTATCAATTGAATCAAGGTGAAATTTGGCACAATATTAGAAAACTTAAAAGATAAGCTACATACTACTTTTTAAAGTTAATGATTGAAGAACAAGAAATTGCTGTTGGAATATCTGCATCAATTTTTAAGTTGGCGGCCAAATGACAATAGTACGGTTTTTGGTTAATTTTTGACAATTTATAAGTTAGATTAGACTGAAACTTTTTAAACATATAGAAGACTTATATTTGTATTTGTATATAAAATTTCATACCAATTTGATGGTCAAATTAAGATTTATAGCTTATTAAAGTTTACTAATTAAGATTAGGACTTGCAAAGAGAAATCTAAGTTGTTTGGTTGTGACAAGTAACAAAGCAATTGGGATTTATATGTGGACGAAGTTATCAGAAAGAGTATTTTTAAGCACTTTATATTGACTTAAGCACTCTCATATTGATATTCAAATCATATTCTTATTATATGGATAAAATCTGTTAAAGGTTCTTAGGTATTTGTGAACTGCAACTTCACCCTCTATAGCTAGGTACCCGGTGCATTCCCAAGTAGGACAACATATAATACAACACTGCACCAATGTACAAGTTATTTCAACCTATTTCAACATTGATTCAAATCTTAGACCTCTTCTACCTCAAATTCTTCATTGTTATTTATTTTTATAAGAAGCGATGGCATTTATCTTCTTCCTTGTATATTTGTTGCGTTATATGGCTTAAGTAGAGACATGTGGAATACAAGATGGATCTTCATAGACTCCAATAAGTGTAATCAATAAACAATTTTATTGACATATTTATAAATTAAAAATGATCTAAGTCTAAGATAATCTAGCTTATCAAAAAGACAAATAGTCTTAATATTATAACAAAGTAACCATATTTTGTCACCAATGTCAAATTGAAGATGTTTCTTATGATAGACATCTGCATTGGTCTTTTATCGTTCTTGAGCTTCTTTTAATTGTGCCTTCATTATTACATGTAGCTTTGACAATCAATTTGCCAAATCTTTTGGCATAAGATTATCAATTTTTGAAAAGTCAAAAATATCAAGTCGTGGATAATAATTGTAATTGGTAAAAAAAAATATATTTATTGAATAGAAAAATATATCAAATTATTGTAAGCAAACTATGCCAATGAATAAAGAGTTGTCCAATCATCTTAATGATAATTTATGATACACCTCAAATATTATTCTAAAATTTGATTTATCTATTTTATTTGTCTATCAATCTAAAGATAGAAGATTGAAGATAATTTTATATCCACCTTCACTATCTTGAAAATGGTTTTTCAAAATTTTGATATAAATTACATTCCTCTATTTGATATAATATCTTTTGATAATCTATGATAGCAATAGATATTTTCAAAGAAGAATTTAGTTGTTTCTTTATTTTTGATAGATATTGTATATGATATAAAATATGCCATTTTGGTGAAATAATCTACAATCATGAATATAAAATTATATGAACTTAAAATTGATAGATTTGTGATAAAATCCATTCAAACAGAAGACCATGGCTGTTTCAATATAAATAATTGTTGGAAAAGTTTTTAAGATCAATGATGAGGAATTTTTAATCTTGAACAAATATTACATAATTGCACAAACTCTTTAACTGCTTTTCACATTTGAAGGTACTAAAATCTCTTGATATTAATTCCAAAATCTTGTTATATTTAAATTGTCATGTCGTAGAGAAGTTGTGACAAGCTTCAAGAGCATGTACTCATGCTTCATCTTCTAGAGCATATAAGTGTCCCTTGAAATAGAATAAATTATTTTTGAATTCAAACTTAAAAGTGTCATGAGATTTAGATGAATTATTTTTAATATTATGAATAAAAGGGTTTGAAAATATACTTGATTGGATTTACTTTAAAAAAATTAAATCAATAGTTAATGTTGATTTTATTGCTCAAAGATGAAATTATTTTGGGTTTAATTAAATCATCTTTTGTTGATCAAAATTTGCATCTTTTTTTTTGGTACAAGATAAGAACGTCTAGAAAGGACCTTAGATAAACCTTGTTTTTTTTTTAGCTGATAAGTCATAATAAACTTGAATTTTGACAAAGATATGTTCCAACAAGCTTGACAACAATTTAAAATACATGCTGATATAAAATATTTAAGGTTCTTGTGATCCGTATACATAATAATTGGATTGGAAGGGCCTTCTAGATAGTGACACTATTCTTTAAAAGAATCCATAATTATAAGAAGTTTTTTATTGTGAATTTCATAGCTAATCTTAGCTCTTGAAAAAAAAATTGAATGAAAAGATATTGGATGAGGTTATTCATATATTCCCATTTGAGATCTTATCGCATCCAAAGCAAAGTTTGATACATCTGTTTCTATAAGAAATACTTTAAAAAAATCAATATTATGAATCATCAAATTGACTCATTAGTTGTTTTAGGACAAAAGATTATATTAAAGTACCAAAATTAAAATTGTTAGATGAAGAGGTGTTTAGAGAATGCTAAATGAAGGAGAATAGTATTAGTAAAAAAAAATAGAATCTTAGTAAGTCTTGGAAGTAATTATCTTAATTAATTTAATATTTTTTTAAAATTAAAAAAATAAATATTTAATTATTGAAATCAATATCTATATTGGCCTTCTATTTACATGTATTACTTATTAGAAATATAGATGTTACTTAATAGATAGAAGAAGTATGAAAAATAAACTTCATATCTTTTTAATTATTTATGTAAAAAATAGGATTTTTAGTTGATTTAAATTAATTTTATTATTATAAAAAATCACCATAATAGTATAAAATATTTTTAAATTGATATTATTATTTCAAAAATATTAAAAAAAATTTATAATTTATTTATAATTTTTTAGGAATTTTTAGAATAATTTTGAAGACTTTGTTAAAAATGAGTTTTACCACCTTGGGAGCCATTATGAAGAAATGGAACAAGATTTGAAGGCTATACAAGGTTCTTGGGCTAATTGGATATTTTTGAATACCATAATGAAGTCAAAAATATAAAAAAATAAGTCATACTAGTAGAAAATAGGAGGACCAATAGCTAATATAGTCCTTATAGAAAGAGAGGTACATAAGTCCCATATAAGTTGTGGTATCTTAGATGTAAATAGGAAGATAAGAATAAGGCCTTGTGGCCTCTCTAGGAAACTCTTAAATACTACTTGTAAGCCTTGGTGAGGTTCAAACTCATGATCTCTTAAGCAAGTTATTCTTGAGGTAAAAATTACTCACTTAATTTTTTTATTATTTACTTTTTATCTTTAAACTATCATAATTTATTCATAATAATTTAGATTTATATATTTTATGTATCATTGGAAAGATAAAAAAAATTATTTATTTAATAATATAACTTCTTTTTTTCTTTTTCTTTTTTATTTGGTAAAAATATAGTAAACAAATTGTAACCTAGTTTTTGATTGTGTACTTGCTTGATGCCATCTATTTCAATTATTTTACATTTGTTCTTCTTTTTATTCTTGCTATTTGCTTCTTTCACTTCACACCACCAATTACAATCAACTTTTAAATAATGCCATCTTATAATTTGGGTTGAAAGATGAAATTTATTCTTACAAACGTAATATAAGATTGGTACAAAAATAAAAGCTATTTTCAAAGTTTCAAATGATACTTTTGCTTCCTTATTCCACTCATGTTTTTTTTTATAAATTAAATGTATCAATAGAATTACAACTTGAAAAAAGTTCTTGATAAAGATTTGATAGTAATTGGCAAAATTTAAAAAATATTATACATCTTTTATTATTTTTAAAATTTTTTAATCTATAATTATCTAAAAAATTTTAGGATCTATCATTAGACTATCATTAGAAATAATATATTCTAAAAATTCAACTTAAGTAATATGAAATATATACTTTTTTTTATCTTGACATATAATCTTGTATTTCTAAGTTTTTGTAATATACAATGAACGTAAAGTTTATATTTTTTTATATTCTTAAAATAAATCAGAATGTTGTTTAAATAACAAACAATAAAATTATCAAAAAACTTATAAAAAATATCATTCATAAGATATTAAAAAGCAGCTGGTATATTTATAAGTCCAAAAGACATGGCAATATATTCAAAATGCCTAAACCTAATTTAAAATATAGTCTTCTATTTATCATTTTTTTTTATAGGGACTAAATTATATGCTTCTTGTAGATCTATTTTTCTATAAATATTTGTTTGACTAAGTTCATCAAGAAGTCTCAAAATCAAAGATAAAAGATATCTATTTTTTATGGTAATCTTAATAAATCCTTGATAATCTATGTATATCCCTGCTAATCCATCTTTTTTCTTCATAAATAAGATAGGAGTATTTGCTAGGAATTTTGAATGGCATATAAAGTTCTTAGCCAAGTTTTCATCAATATAATCCTTTAATATAGCCAACTTATTCTACGATAAACTATAGATTGGTCCAAATGGTAGTTGAGCTCTTTTTTAAAGATTAATTGAACAATCATAAGGTCAATGCTTTGGAAGGACATCTATTTTTTTCTTTTCAAAAATATCTTGAAAATCTTAATATTAGCTAGGAATATTACTTGTAATCTTTTTAATATTAAAAATAAGTATGGCATATATAGCAAAAGATGATCTTTCTTTTACCACATGTATGAAAGCTTTTATACCTACTAGTAAGAGTTTGGATATATTAGATTTAAATATTTTAATTTAATTAATGGATTTTTGGATTAAACTATAAAAAAAATTAAAATTATGTAATATCTAATCTATTTGACGCTTATACTTTATTAACCATGATAATCCTAAAATAATTCAATTAGAAGGAGATTTAATCATATTAAATATTATTATGCTATTATATCATTTAGTTGCTACATCTAAAAAAATAGTTTCATAGATGACATCTTTAAATAACAATAAATGATCATTTATGACTTCTATATGCACAAATTTAGTTTTTTTAATTAATAATATTTCTTAATTTTTTGACAAAATCTTTGTTTATGAAACAAGCTGAGGCTCCTGAATCTAATAAAGCAAAGATTTTGTAATTATTAGATCTTAAAGACACATCTATTGTAAAACAAGGCAAGAGATTTAAAGAGAGAATAAGACTTTTATTAGATGTTAGAAATGATTCTAACCATAGTTTTTCTATTATAGCTGGAATTTTTTTTTTATATATATATTATATTCTTTAGCAACCATGCTCCTTATTTTGTGGTTGCGTAATTTTTTTAGACAATATTAAGTAGTATGCTTAGGTTCTTTACAATATAAGCATAGACCTTCTTGACAACATCAAATCTTTTCCTACTTGGTGAGAAGTTTAAAACAAATCGTATTAATTTACATTGATTCTTGTTTAATCAAATAAGTTTTTGAAAACTTAGGAATTTTTGTTATTAATTGACTTGTTCCTCTTTAATTAAATTTATATTCTTAATGTTGTTCAAATAAATGATTGTTGTATGTAATGGCTTGAGCAATAAATTATTTTAAAGAATCTACTTTTGGTATTGTTAATAATAAATTTTTGACATTATTCTCCAATTCATAACAAAATTGATTGATAAGGGCTTTATCATTTTATTCTATGTTACAAGCAAGGTTTTGGAATTCAATAGCATATATTAAAACTAAGTATGATCTTTGTCATAAAGATAAAAATTTGGTCTTTGCTACCTTTTTTTCATCATTTTTTTCATATGTGGCTATAAATAGTTCAAAAAATGAATTAAAATTATAAAAAAGTTGTGAATCCTTTTCCATCAAAGATACAAACCAAAAAAGAACACTTCTAGATAGAAATATATCTATAAATCTAACTTGAATAAATCCATTAGGATATTAGAAAGGATGCAACTTTAGATAAAATTTGGCTTATTATAAAAATCCTTGAAATTTTAATCTTATTCCATCAAACTTCTTAAGAATACTAATCTTTGTCTCTTTTATGCTTGTAGAAGTAATACTTCTTGGATTTAGTTGTAAAGCCAATCTACTTATTTCTCTCAACTATATGACTTCTTCATATAAGTTTTTTAGATAAAGTCAGTTAAAAAAGTTCATAAAGTCAATTAAAAAGCTTTTTAGTTGGTGAAAGTCAATTGAGAAGTTTCCTAGTTAATAGAAGGAGCTTAAGAAGCTTCCTAATTAGTAGAAGGAGCTCAAGAAGCTTCTCAGTTGATAAAAGCTGCTAGAGAAACTCCTTAGTTTGATAGAAGCTGCTTAAGAAGAATCTTAGATAAGAGTATATATAGGAGTTGAGGTTGAAGAGTTCTTCAATCTCGACAATGCATCTTTTAGAGTTCTAGCTCACCTTTCTTGGTATTATTCATATATTTATTTGATTAATATGAATTCTTATTGATTTTTTCTTGAAACCTTGTTCCAATTCCAATCTCTTATTCTGTATTGTGATATCCTTGATAGTTTGTCAAGATTGACCTCATTTTTAATATCAGAGTTGAATCCTTCTTGTTAAAAAGTGAATTATCTTTCTACTTAAAGATATACTAGCACTTTAGAGATTATGAATTATCCTCCTTTAAATTATTATTTTTTCATCACAATATTGGAGCTTTGTCTCTTTTATAAGAGAGTGGATCATCCCTCTCCTTAAAGATCTTAAAGCATTTTAGAGGTTGCAAATTACCTTCTTCTAAACTGATATTATCTTCTTAAAGATTCATTTGTTCTTTCTCTTAAAATGATTGGAAGTCAAGATATTAGTATGATCAAATCTTTTGAGTCCAAATTAGATGCCATTATAAGTGCTCTTATTACTTTATCTGCTAAGATTATGAAAATTGAAGGAATTATTGCTATAGATCTTCAAAAATAAATGCAACCATCTTTTAGTCCCATCTATAATCTTTCTTAAAATGAACTTTTGGTATTGAAAGATTATATTGATGAAAATCTTACAAAGAATTTCATTAGGCATTCAAAGTCTCTAGCAAGTGCACTTGGATTTTTTGTGAAGAAGAATGATGGTTCCTTGTACATGTGCATTGATTATTAGGGATTGAATAAGATAATGGTGAAGAATTATTACCCACTACCGTTAATCTCAGGACTTTTGAAACAACTCCGCCAATCCAAGATCTATATTAAAATAGATCTTTGTAGAGCATACAACCTGATATGGATCAAGGAGGGAGATGAATGGAAGGCCGCATTTTAGACAAGATATGTATATTTTAAATATAATGTCATGCCCTTTGGATTAACAAATGTACTTGCTATCTTTTAGCATTTAATAAATGACATATTTTGAAAGTATTTAGATAAGTTTATAGTAATTTATCTTGATGATATCTTGATTTATTTGAAAAATTTGGAGGAATATGAAAGGCATATCAAATTGGTATTACAAAAGCTGTAAGATATAGGTTTATATGCCAAATTAGAAAAATATGAATTTCATCAACTTAAGATGGAATTTTTGGAATACATTGTATCTATTCAAGGTTTGATGATAGATTCTAAGAAGATAGAGGCAATTATATAATGGGCCATTCTGAATACTGTGAGAGACGTACAATATTTTCTTGGATTTATTAACTTCTATTGGATCTTCATCAAAAATTACTCTCAAGCTGTGAGTCTTTTTATTTGATTGATATGTAAAGATAAGTTAGAATGGAGGCCTCAAATCGAAAAGGCATTCCAAGACCTCAAAATGGCATTTATTATAGCCCCAATATTAGTGTATTTAGACTTTACAAAGGCATTCTACATAGAGACTGATTCTTTGGATTTTGCATTAAAGGCCGTACTTTTATAAATAAATATAGATGATAAATTCCATCCTGTTGCATTTTATTCTAAAAAATTCTTTGATGCCAAAATTAATTATAAAATCCATGATAAGAAACTTCTTGCTATTGTGGATTTTTTTAAAAAATGGCATCATTTTTTTGAAAGAATAATGCATCCTAAGATTGTATATACAAATCACAAGAACTTGGAATATTTTATATTAGCTTGGATTCTTAATAGTTGCCAAATTTAATGAAATATGTCATTATTATAATTTAACTTTATTATCACTTATCAATCTGGGAAGCAATAAGGATTATGTGATGCTCTATCAAGTAAATTATATCTTATACTAAAGGTAGGAGAGGTAGTGTTTGATCAACAATATACAACTTTGTTCAAATGAAAGTAATTTTACTTTTGCACCACCATTATATTGACATCTATTAATTCTAGTTTCTTTAATAAGGTGCATGTTGTAATGACTAATGATGCTTTGGCCCTTGATATCAAACGTTATGATATGTTATAAAGTCTTACTTAAAAATATATTAGGCACTTGGCTGTAGAAGATAAAAAAGAAATAATAATAACAAGTCCTAATACCTCTAAGACTAATAAGTATGTTTCAATTATTAAAAAAATTAATTATATTTTTCAATTAGTTATAAAAGAATATATCAAAAATTCTAAAGAATTCTAGTCAAAACTTGGTGAAATCCTAAAAAAATCCTAGTCAAATTCTAGTCAAATTTTAATTGAATTCTAACAATCCTAATTAAATCTTGGTTGAATCCTAACAATCCTAGTGAAATCCTAAATAAATCTTAATCAAATCTTAAATAAATTCTAGACAAATCTTGATCAAATCCTAAAAATTCTAATCAAATCTTAAAAAAATCTTGATCAAATCTTAATTAAATTACTCTCAATTAAATTATAATGATTAAATTCATGTAATATTCAATTTTATAAACCCTTCTTTACTTCACAAAATTCAAAGTCACTCAATACAACCTTCATTTTGCAAAGCTCTTAGAAAGCCAATTTCTCTCTAAATCACTCAAAATTAATATTGAAATACACCTTCTTAAGTTTTCTTACTAATCCAATTCTGTAATCTACAAAAAGATCCCTTGACCTATTGTAAGCATGCAATTTTGTACCTCAGGATTTAATTCCAATCTAGGCTCATAATTGGTCCTCTCAAGGTATCAACTTTGAAATTTTTAAAATAAAATTTTTTAAAATCTATTCTTAATTCTTCCCTAAAGATGCTTATATTATTTATTTTTCTAATATATTTTATTTTTTTTTATTTATGATCATACAAAGTAAGCAGAAGCCTCTTCTACAAAAGATAACATTAGCCTTTTTAACTTTTTTTTTACTTTCTTATCTATTATCTTTAATTCTAAGATAATTTTCTAAAATATTTCTATTTAAGCTTCTATATATTATAATCATTCCTTCCCTCTTTCTCTTGATGGCCATGTTATTACACAATAACATCGCTTGAAAAAAAATGTGGATAAGTTCAAACTTGAAGAAGATCTTCTATACTTTAAAAAATATTTGTATATCCCAGAAGGACCAACATGATTGCACATTCTTCAATCTCACCATGACTTTCTAGTTGTGGGTCACTTTGGATTTAACAAAACCTTAGAACTTATTTTCCAAGATTTTTAGTGGCCTTAGATGTAGAAGGCAATGAAGGACTTTGTGCTCTCTTACGACATCTGTTCAAGGTCCAAAAATCTTCAACATCACCCTTATAGACTTTTACAACTCTTGCCTATTCCAAGATGATCATGGTCTTCAATCTTGATGGATTTTATCACAAATCTACTACCATCCAATTCATTCGACAACATCTTTGTAGTAGTTGATTGACTTATAAAAATGGCTCATTTTATTTTTTACAAAAAGACTGCGTTAAGTGAAGAAACAATAAGACTCTTTTTTAAAAATATATATCAATATCATGGCCTATTAAATGATATTATATCCAATCAAGGATCCAAGTTCATATCTAAATTTTAGAAATATCTTTTTAAAATATTGAAAGTAGATATTAAACTTTCTTCAACTTTCCATCCTTAAATTGATAGCCAAACAAAACAAGTTAATTAAATTTTGGAGTAGTATTTATGATGTAGTATTAACTATCAATAAGACAATTGGATCTTATATCTATTATTAATAGAATTTATATATAATAATATTATTTATGCGTCAACTCAGTAAATATTATTTTACTCCAACTATGGATATCATCCAAAACTTGATCTATGGAGTATTCCAAAGAACAACAATCTAGCGGCTGAAGGATTTATAAAGCATCCATCACAATACCAAACAATCTTGAAGCTTTAATTACAAGTAGCTCAAGATGCTTACAAGTAGCTCAAGATGCTTACAAGGCATCTACATATAAATTGAGGAATCAACCACTTATTTTTTATATTAGAAATAAAGTATGGCTTCTTTGATGGAATATCAAGACCAAGCGACCATGCAATAAATTTGACTATTGAAGGTTGGAACCATTTTCTATCCAAAAGAAAATTAATCCAGTAGCATATTGCTTGAAATTACCATCTACTCTAAAGATACATCTAATTTTTCATGTCTCTCTTTTAGAATCTTATAGAAAGTTATATATTCTAAGAAGAATACAACAATTATCGTATAGTATCAAAATTAAAGACCATAAAGAATACAAGGTTGAAAAGATACTAGATTTTTATCAAAGGTGGGAGAAATTAGAATAGCTTGTTCATTGGTGGGACTATGACATTAATAAGTACATATGGAAACTGGCAAAAAATCTCACCAATACACCTCAAAAGATATAGAAATTTTATTAATTCTATTTCCACAAATCCAAACGTATTTGATAATAACTTCTTATTGAAGATTGAATTCAAGGAATATTCATAAGAGAAAGAATTAAACTAAAGCCTTCATTAGTATGTAGTCATTTGTTCCAACATAGAATCAAAAATCGGTTAAGAAGTTTCCTAGTTAGTCAAAGGAGCTCAAAAAGCTTCCTAGTTAGTAGAAGCTACTCGAGAAACTTCTTAATTTAATGGAAGCAGCTCAAGAAGCGTTCTAGACATGAGTGGCATATCGCTTGAAATAGGAGTCAAGGCTGAAGAGTTTTTCAGTCTTGACAATGCATCTCTTGCAATTCTAGCTCACCTTTCTCGATATTGTTTGTGTACTCATTTAGATAATTTAAGTTCTTGTTAGTTTCTTCTTAAAACCTTGTCTTAGTTCTAGTTTCTTGCTTTGTATTTTTGTGTCCTTGACAAAAAGTAAAGACTCTTGAAATAAGACTAGGAACAAGAATGGTGTTGACAAAAATGAAGAAGGCTTCACTCTTGTCTCTATATATATTATCTAACTAAGAGCTATGTGGCAATGTTCTATAAGACCTCCAACACGTGTCTAATTTGTAAGACACATGTCAAACTTACAAGACAAGTTTCTTATATGTGTGCTACATAATTAACTTGTTCCACAAGCTATCAATATGTGTGACATATGACTAACTTATTGGCCAAGTTTTTAACCTACCAAATACCTATATATATGAATAAAGATAAAATTGTGTCTATGAAGCTTCTAAGAAGCTTTTCTATTAGATATTATTAAATTAATTTATTTTTTATTACTTCTATATATTTATATTATCTAGATAATTATTAAAATAAATCTTATATCTGTGATATGCATGAAATTTTTTTTCCATAAACTTCTAAAATATCTTATAAAAAGATTTATATGCTTTCTTATCTTTGATGCAATAATAAATTTAAACAATTAAATTGTCTCTTTCTAAGAGAGTGCTTCAATTCCATCTTTTTTATATAATATCTTAAATATTTTGTAATATCTATACTTTTAAAGTAATCAATCTTATCCACCATTGCTTATAAGACTTTATTTGTTAATCTTTCTTTACAATCTTTACTTTGTTATTCTTACATAAATAAAACAAATGCTTCAAACTTGTTTATAGAATTTGAATCAATATACATATCTTTTCTATCAAAAGTACCTCTACTTACAACTCCACTTAAAGTTCAACTTAAAGCTCTATCCAAGACTCCACTTTCAACTTTCTTATCTTTTTTCTTCATAATTTATAGAACAAAAGAAAAAAAAAATGATATCTTCTATTTTAAGCCTTTCATGTTGGATTCACCAATTATGTTATGTTATATAAAATTCAGCTTAGGAATGTATTAGGCATTTGGCTGTAGAAGGATTTCAACTTATTTTAAAATCTTTATAATCCAAAAAAATACATGAGGTATTTAAAAATATCAATCTTAGTAATCTTGATCCTATTTAGAATCCTCAATTTAATCAATTTTTACTTCTAATAATTTCAAATTATAATCCATAGAATCATAAACAATATAAATAAGGTCCTAAACAAGTTCCAAAATATCCTAAATACATCCTATCAATCCTAAAGAAACCTTAGATATATCTTATCAAATACTAATTAATCTCTAAACAATTTCCGAAAAAATCTTTAAAAATATTTTAAACCTTATATTGACATGTTAAAGATTCAAATCTAAAGTTACTTTTTCAATTATAATTATATTTCGGAAGATTTGCAATTTCTTAAATTCACTTTGTCCTTCTAATTACTTTTAAAATTTATAGAAGGCTATTAATATTTTCAAAATTTATAAAAAAATTACAATAAATAGATTTAAGGTTCTTGTTTTAATAATAAATTTTTTATAAAATTCTAACTTTATTTTCTATTTGAAATTAAATTCTTTTAAAATATAATGATTTTAATTATTATATTAAAATATCAAAAAGAATCAAGAAATTATCATAAAATCACCATAAATTAATATTAACATGGTTAATAAGGTTATATAATTAGATTTTATTGAAGAACTCTTAAATATTATCTTTTGAAATCAATAGCCAAATTAGATAATTTTTAATTGCTTTTGAATTTGTAATGGTAATTAGCAAATTACTTAGGATAAATTGGACTTTTAGACTGATTAGGATCTTTTGAAGACTATGGTAAAGGCAAATTCTCAAAGAGCTTGAAGACTTAAGATTGAAATTCTTAAAGATTGTTAATATAAGATAAATAGACTTAAGATTAAACTTATAGAATGAAAAGGGCATGGTAAAAGATAAGGCCAATCTTTGTATGATTTCAATTAGTCTTATTAGAGGCAAGTGGCCTTGGTTGTAAAATAAGGCCAATGAGCCATTGGGAGCAAAGTAAGGTCAATAAGTCATTGGCGGCAAAGTAAGGCTAATGAGTCATTGGAGGCTAGTTAGGGCAAAAGTCAATAGAGGCAAGTTAGGGCTAAGGACCAAGGAGGTTGGCTTAGTTTGGCTACCCTTCTTCTTCTTATTTTCTCTTGCTTCTCTTGCCCTCTCTCTCTCCCCCCTAGGAAGCTAGTGAAAGGTTTTTTATAAATGTTGGAGGGTTTTCCAAACTTAAGTGGCTGTTGGCCTAGCCTCCGGTTTTAATTATCTTAAATATTAGTTTTTTTCTTCATACACCTCTTCAATTTGATTCTATATCCATTTCCAGTTTGTGATTTGAGTATGTATTGATTTAGTTATGAATTTTCAAAGTTCAAGTGCATAGTTGCTTGCTTTTTCCGATGGTGGCTGCTAGATCGAGGTTGATGGAGAAAAGTAAGCTTTTTATCCTGATTTTGTATTTTTCTGAAATATATCTCTCTTCTGGCTTTCTATAGCCGTTTCTTGTTTGTAATTTGAGTGTATATTGAATTAGTTATGAATTTTTGAAGTATACATAGCATTTGATTGTACATTGTTTTGAAGTATTCAATTTCTAATTAATTATACGCTGTTAACCTTCAATTATTTTAATTTAATCTTGAATTTAAATTTTAATAATAAAAAATAAAAATAATATAAGATAAAATTATAATTATAAAATTAAAATTAAAATAATAAAATTAGATTAAATTATATTATATTATATTAATATATATATTAAAATAATTCAATTAAATTAGATTAAATTGAATTAAAATTAAAATAATATAATATAATATAATATCAATTAATTTAATAATAATTTGATGACTTGAATTAGATATAAAAATCCATGTTGGACTTAATTACAAATATATATTTATAATTAACTTAAGTAAAATTATTAAAAAAAATCCTTGTGGGTTTTTTAATTTATCAAATAGAGTAGGTTTATTTATCTCACAGTAATTTTACAAATGAAAATTCTTGAAATGAATCTACTAGTTGTTGATTTTCTATGTTTGTAAAGAAGTTCTATAAGTTGATTCTTGAACTTATTTCTCCTTGATTTATATCATCTTATTGTCAATGATTAGTCCTTAATTTCAATGTATGTTGTTAATAAAAAGTAAAGACAAATTCTAATATATTTGCTAGATTCTCATATGGCTCCTATATGTATTTATTAATATTATATCTACGCCAATGTACAAGATATTTCAATTTATTTTGGCACCAACTTGAATCCAAGACTTCTTCTACTTCAAACTTAGTTGTTATCTATTTCAATAGGAGGTGGTGGTAATTTCTTTTTTCTTGAAATATTGATTGTTGTACAAAGCTCAATAAAAGACATATAGAATAGATGATAGATCTTCATTAATAGTAGTAATTGTAATTGATATGACAATAGATTAATCTATTTTTAGATAATAAATGGATAAGCCTTCAATAATCCAACTTGTAATAAGGTCAATTAATCTTGATATTGCAATGAAGTAATCATACCTTATGACCAACTTTGAATGAAGGTTGTTCTTTTCTAAGAACATCTGCATTTGTTTTTTTTTTTTAATATTCTTAAGTCTCTTTTAATTATATCTTTATTGTTGTGTGAAGCTCTTCTATTCTACTTGCCAATCTTTTATTATTGGATTTTCAACTGTTAAAAAATCAAAAATATCAAATCACGGATAGTAATTATAATTAACAAATAATAGAGTTTTTTGAATAAAAAAATATACCATTGTTGTATTGTGGTTCAGCTCCCATATAAAAATAATATTCATAAATATTTAATATATAATTTATTGTACAGTTGCCTGAAGGCCATATCAATGGATTTTTATTTGTTACAAAATGTGATTAAATTATTATTTTAAAAGGAGTCTATTTAAAAAGGCTACTATTAAGATTTGTATAATCTTTTTTTTTTTTATATAGTGACTTTTGAAGTTGATTTTATATTAATAATAACTTTTATATATTTTGAGTCATCTTTGTTAGACATTGGTAATCCTTAAATTTTTATTTTTTATTTTTTATTTTTTTTTGATATTTAAAACATATACTATGTAAATTTTATTAGAAAAAAAAAAAAAAAAAAAAAAAAAAAAAAAAAAAAAAATCTTAGTATCGAAAAGAATAGTGGATGAATAAAATTTGATGATAGAAATCTCCATTTCTATTGGCTAAGAATCATATCCAATGGAATTCAAGAAGGCTTTTTAAGGCCCTATTAAGGATTAAGGTTACTCTTTTAAAGTCATTCAAATATCAAAGATTAGGATCAATAAATTTAGCTTTTTAGATACGGTTTTGATATACAAATTGAATGATTTCGAATTTCAATGGAAGAAATATATGCACTCAAAGTCAAGGTATTGATTTTATATCTATTATCACTCTGTAGGATGTACCTCACACATACGCAAAGCAATAAAAGTTTGACAATTGAAATAGGAGAGAAAAATTTCTTAGCTATATTTTATATATATAGCTTTATAAATTCTAAGTTGGAATTAAGGAGATATTGATAGTTAATGTCAGCACTTGCAATGTTAAAGCAATAAGTAATCCGCTTAATTAGTGGTTGTATTTTGAACTATATCTCAAGCAATTTGATAAGGTTTTAGCTCAAAATTTTTAGAATTATATATTATTATCTTAAAAAGCTACATTCAAATTTTGGTGGTATTTTAATTTTGGATTTTTGAAATATAAAAAAAAATAGTACTTAGATGTCTGTAAATTAGAGATTTGAGCACTTGCTAGAATTTTTGAGATATAAGATGGTTGGAAGCAAATCTATAGTTGATTTTTTTTATAGCAAAGCTTAAGAATACAAGCTACACTTTTAAAAAATAGAATAAAAACTTGAACAATTAAATCAGGAGATATTTGATCCTAAAATTGAAGAAAAAAAAAAAAAAAAAAAAAAAAAAATCATTTATCAATGAACAAAGTATTAAAGGGTTTTGTTACAATTTAAGCTTTTTGTGCAAACTAAAGGGATTTTTTGGAAGCCAAGACTTTATAGAGGTCTAAAAGATGGATATATAAAGCTATGATAATATTTTGATATAAAAATAAATTTTTGAAAGGAAATTATAGATTTTCTTTGAAGTTATTAAAATTTTAATTAATCAAAAATTAATTAGTTATAATTTGGCATAAAAGAGGATGTTAAGAATTTTTTAGATATCATAAAAAATCTCATGTATAAATCTATTTAAATATAAAAGATTATTATTAATACAATAATTTTTTTTGATATTATTATATTTATTTGTCTTTTTTATTAACAGCAAATTATTTATCAACTTGGCCAATAAATTATAGTTAAATTTTGTACAGATGTCTCTAATATGTTTTTAGATTAAAAATCATGCCATACAATATTATATTATTATACAAAAATTCCGCTAATGGCAAGAGAGTTATTCAATTGTCTTGGTGATAGTTGATGGTATATTATAAGTGTTGCTCTAATATTTAATTCACACATTTTGTTTGTCCATCAATTTAAGGATGAAAAACTAAAGATAGTTTAATATCAACCTTTAATATATTAGAGAGTGTCACCTAAAAGTTTAATATGAATTGAAGCTCATGATCATATATAATATCACTTGGAAGTTTATAATATCAATAAATATTATCTAAAAAGAATTCAATTGTTTCTTTAATAATAATTATTTTTGTACATGACACAAAATATGTCATTTTGATAAGACTATCTATCATTATAAAAATAAAATCATAAGAATTTGAAATTGGAAGATCTGTAATAAAGTCTATTGAAACAGATAACCACGGCTGCTTTAGAATATGTAGAGGTTGAAAAAGTCTATAAGATTGATGATGTAGAGTTTTTGTTCTAGAATAAGTATCATATGATTGAAAAAAAAAATTATTTTTTTCTAGATTTGAGGCCATAAAAAATCTTTTGAAATAAGTTCCAAAATTTTATTATATCTAAAAGTAATCTACTATTAGAAAGTCATGTTGTGCTTGTAATACACGTAATTGTACTTGACTTTTAAAAATACATAAATATCTTTTATAATAAAAGAAGATGTCTTTAAAATCAAATTTGTTAGAATCATTATGAAAGTTGTTTTTAATATCAAGAACAAAAAGATGTGTCAACATACTTAAATAAACTTCATTAAAAAAAAGTAGTGTCAACTAGAATTGTTGACTTAATGGCTTGAAGGTGCAATTGCTTTAGTTTCAAAATAATAGTTTGTTATCAATCATATGTTGCATCTCTTTTTTTAATATAAGATAAAAATATCTAAATAAAACATCTGATAAGCCTTATTTTTGAAGATAATATATAATATTAAATACATATTATGATAACAAATATGTTCCAATAGACTTAGCAATACTTTAAGATATGTGCTAATATGAAATACTTAAGATTCTTATAACTGGTATAAATTGTAATGGAATGAAAAGCGCCTTCTAAATAATGATGCCATTTTTTAAATGAATCTCTAATAATAAAAAATTCTTTATTATAGATCTTATAATTAATCTCTATTATTGAGAATTTTCTTGAATAAAAAATAATAAGATGGAATCTATCATCTGCATCTATTTATGATAAAACTATATCTAATATAAAATTTAACATATTTATTTTTATAAAAAATGGCTTTAAAAAATCTAGGCAACATTAAATAGGAGTTGAAATAAAGATTGTTTTCAAACCTTAGAATGTTGCTTTTGCATCTTTATTCTATTCCAATTTGTCTTTGGAAGTTAAACATAGCAACAACTTGAAAGAAGTTCTTAATAAATATTTGATAATAGTTTATAAATCTTTAAAAGCATTGGACATCATGTGTAATTCTTGAAGTTATTTAATCCATAATAATTTGTACTTTTTTAGAATCCATTTGCAAGTTGTCATTTGAAATAATTTACTTCAAAATTTCTACTTGAATTGTATGAAATATATATTTTTCTATCTTGGCATATAATCTTGCATCTTTAAGTTTTTATAATATAAGACAAATATATTATTTATATTCATTCATATTCTTAGAATAGATATAATATTATCCAAATAACATAAAATAAAATTATTTAGATATTCACAAAATATATTATTTATCAAATGCTAGAAAGTAACTAAAGCATTTATAAGTCAAAAAGGCATAACATTGTATTCAAAATAGCCATATCTAATTTAGAATGCAATCTTCTATTTATTTCTTTTTTTAATTATATTAAATTATAGACTCCTTATAGATCTAGTTTAATATAGATCTTACCTTTATTTAATTGATTAAAGAGTTTCAATATCAGAAACAAAGAATAACAATTTTTAATGGTCAATTATTGAGTCTATAATAATCTATATACAATTACAAGGATTCATATTTTTTCTTCACAAAGAGGATTGGCACACATGCAAGAGATTTTAAATGCTGGATAAAATTCTTTACAAGATTTTTACTGATCTATTCCTTCAAAACAATAAGTTTATTCTACAACAAGTTATAAATTGGTCCAAATGGTGGTTGTATTTCTTCTTAAAGATCCATTGTACAATCATAAGATTGATATTTTGACAATACATTAGTACTCTTCTTCTCAAAGACATCTTAATATTCTATATACTATTCTAAGATTCTATTGTAACTTCTATTTGAATAAAGACTTGGTGCTACAAAAATGACAAATAAATCTCCATCTTCTATAGCTTCTACAAATGCTTTAGCTCCCACAAATAAAAGCTTAGATGGTTTATTGACATTTAAATTAGATATTAATGTAATCTTTTATATTTTTTTAATAATATTAGAATTATATAATTCTAATCAAAGAAGGTCAAGTATCACTAGATTTGAGAGACAATGATATTGAAGACAATCTCTGATATTTGATTTCTTAATATCAATTTTAATAGTTTGATTTCTTCTATAATATCTCTAAATATAAGTGGTCATCTATCAATGACTTTTATTAGAGTTAATTGGATATTTTTTGAAAGTATCAATTTTTTTTGTAATATAAAGTCTTTATTTATAAAAACATGTTGAGGCTCTAATATCTAAAAGTGCTTGAATTGGAAATTTATAATTTAAAGTTGTAACAAATATATGAAGTTTAAAACAAAGTATAAGATTTGGTAGTAATATGAAACTTATATTTGATGATTGTGGTTTAGAATTGTCTAATTATAAGATTTTATATTACAATTAGATGTTTTTATTTTTTGATTTTTTTATGTTTGAATTTATGTTCCTTACTTTAAATCCTATTGATTTGATACAACAATCTTGTACCTTATGACTTATTTTTTTGTAATATAAATACAAGTTTTTATAATGGTATTTATCTTTTTTTTTGGTGTTAGTCACTTAAATTGAATTGTATCAATTTGCATAGGTTTTAGCCTTGATGAATAGATTTTTAAAAATTTAGAAATTATTTTTATGACTTGATTTGTTCTTCTCCAACCAAATCTTTATTCTTGGTACCTTTCAAAGAATCAATTGCTGCATGCAATGGCTTGAGTAATAAATTGTTACAATAAGTCTACTTTCAATATTATTAATAATAAATCTTTGACATTATTTTTTAAATCATATCAAAACTGATTGATAAGGGCTTTATCATCCCAATTCACGTCAAAATCAAGTTATTGGAATTTGACAATATAGATGGTAGATAAATATGATCCTTGTTGTAAAGACTAGAATTTTATTTTTGGTACCTTTTTTCTATTATTTTTTATAAATATGGCTATAAACACTTCTAAGAATGAATTTAGATCGTATAGAAGTTGTAAATCTTTTTCTATCAAAGATGCAAATAAAAAAGAGCACTTCCAGATATGAACATGCTTATAAATCTAACTTGAATAATTTTGTCAAAGTATCAAGAAGGATGTAATCTTAGAAAAAGCTTAACTTATTGTAGAAATCTTTAAAATTTTGATCTTGTTCTAGCAAACTTCTTAGGCATACTAATCTTTGGCTCCTTCCTACTTGTAGTAGTAAGATTTTTTGGATTCACTTGTGAAGTTGATCCACTTGCTTCTTTCAATTGTATAACTTCTTGGCATAAATATTGGACCTCATTGTTAACTTCTTCTATAGGTGTAGGAATAGTGCTTCTATAGTTGACATTACTATTGCATAAGATTTTTGCCTGAAGAGTATTAAAAAACTCATGAAGATCTATAATAGTTACAAATCTATTTTCACTTCTATCAAATACAACATCCATAATTTATTTTCTTTCTATCTTTATAATAGACAATACTGATAAATTTACAACTCAAATTACAAGAGAATAATCTGTAACTTCTAATATTAAATAAAAATTTCTATAAAGAAGAATAGTCTATTTTCTTTAAGAAAAGAATCAATATTAAAATATAAATACATATATATATATATAATAATAATTTAAAGATGGATAATTTGTAACTTTTAAAAATTCAACAATATATCATAATAAGTGAAATAATCTACTTTCTTTTTAAATAAAAAATAATAATAAATTAATATTCTTATCAAATTGTTAAAGATATGAATCACAATAAAATTTTAAAGTAGTAATATACTCTTGTGTCACTCAAAGAAAGAAAGTAGATAAATCAAAAATAGATATAAGATAAAAATTAGAATAACTATTACTAAATACAAAGAGATTAGAGAATCTTGAAGTAAAATTAAAATACAAGAAAGTTATTGATAAGAATCAAGAAGACCGCACTCTTGCCTCTATATATTTTATCTACTAATGAGCTATATAATAATATCCTATAGGTCATATGACACTTATCCAACTTGTGGTACATGTGTCTAACTTCTAAAACAAATTTTTGACATATGTGCCACATAGCTAACTTATAATACAAGTAGCTAACATGTATAGTATGTGACCAACTTGTAATACAAGTATCTAATATGTGCAACATGTGGCCAACTTGTTGGCTAAGTTTTCAACCTATCAATCACTTATAAATACGTGTAAAGCCTGTAACGCTTCTAGGAAGCTTTCCAACAAGATATCAACAATTTAATCTATTTTTATTAACTTCTATCTAATTCTACTTATCTAAATAAATATACTAGTGAATATAGATATCCATTGTACCAAGTATCAAATTATAGGTTGCTTCCAATGCAACTTTTTATATGTAGGAAACTTATAGGATAAATTTTAATAGCGACATAGTATATCTATAAAAGACAAAATATCTAATCCATATATAGGAAATTTTCTTGAAGCTTCCTAAAGAAGATAGTATCTATCTAATATGTTTCTACCTACTTCAACCTACTTCTATTTATTTAAATAATAAAGACACGTATTAAAAGAAATACAAGGCTCTTAAAAGATTAAATAAGGTCATAATCAATATTGAAAGTATTAATATATAAATATATTAAATAATATATATATATATATATATATATATATATATATATATATATATCATGAAGATTGAATTTTAAAAAAATAAAAATAAATTCACATATAAAAGATAAAATAGTCTTATTAAATATAAGAAGAAGTATTAAATATATAAATTAGAATTAAGTCAAAATAGGGACTCAATTTTATAAATCTAATATATTTTTAAATTCTACAAACTTTAATATATAAATATAAATATCATATAATAAATTAACTACAACCACAAAACTAATTAGAACTAATTGATATCTAAGTTGACTTGGAAAATGATTAAATTGATCTTTAGAAAGAAATAGTCTATTAACAAAAAATATATTTTAAAACTATGATGTAAATAGTGGTATTGCAAAAATATATTCTAAAACTATGATGCAAATTAGAAATCTACGATGTTAATAGATATTTTAATCAAATAAAAATTTAATTAAAAGTCCATGATGTTAATACATAATATAAAAAATTATTAAATATTTCTTTATCTATAATTTAAAAAAATTATAGAATATAAAATATTCTATTATTTTTAAAGAATCTAATATTATAAAAAATAAAATTATAAAAGACTTATAATTTTTTAAGTCATTATGTAATATTAAATATATAATTAAATCAAAGACATATTCCAATAGATTTTATTATAATTTAATATATATTTTGATATTAAATACTAGAAGTTTTTATAATTAATATAAATTATAATTAGAATAAAATTATCTTTTATATTATGACATCATTTCAAAATGAATTAATATAAAAAATAAGTTATTTTTTATAAATATTATATTTAATATTGATTTTTAAAATATTTTAAAATAAAAATGAAATCTATTATTTGTATCAATTTGTAATATGTTATATCAAATACAAAATCAGGTACATATTTTTCCATGAAAGATGATTTTGAATAATTTAAACTGCATAAATTAAAAATTATAATGAATATATTTTATTGTTGATGAACTTATTTTTATTATTATTTTTAAATAAATCTTAAGAGAATTAGATATAATTTTAATATATTGTATTAAAAATATCTTGTAATACATGATTTATATTTTATAAAAAAAATAAGAAAAGACTTTAAAATCTAATAAAATAAAAAATAAAAATATATGGAATTTAGATCTTAAATAAACTTATATTTTAAAACAAAATAAGGATTTGAATAATAATACAAATCCCTTATAAGATGAAGTTAACCAAAAATTTGGTTGCATTATTCTTTATTATAAATTATTATAATATTTTAAAATTTTAAGAAAAGATACTAAAATAATATTTATATGAAATTTAAATTATGACATCAATTGAATATATATAAATTTAAATATAAAATTTTTAAAAAATTATAAAATCAATACAAAGAGATTAAAAAAATAAAAAAAATTCAAGACATCTTATTCAAGTATTTTACTTTTAAATATCAATAAGATATTTTTACTTAGCATAATGGCAACAATTTGTATAGAGTGGGAGACAAGCTAAAATAAAAGTCAAGTATATTTATCTTATTGGATGGATATGTGTAAAAAATATAATTCTAATTATATACAAGTAAATATATAACTAAAAGAAATGGGATGTGATCAAACTAAGATATGTAATTAGAAGCAAGGATATATAGCAAGATTAGAAGACAAACTAATATTGTAAAAGAAGAAAGTTAGCAACTATAAGTATTATAAAATTCTAACAAATATGAGCAAAGTGAAATTTAATATAAATATTTTTAACAAAAATCAGTTAATTTGGATACAAATGAATTGTGAGGAAATTACAAGATATAGATAAGAAAGAAAAATTAAGCATAAAGCAAAGAAGAAGGATTCAAATATTAAAAAAACCAAATAAATGACTTAAAAAGACCAATAAAGAAAACCAATTAGATAATAAAATAATAATAATAATAATAATAATAATAATAATAATAATAATAATAATAATAATAATTTAATAAAATAGAATAAAATATAACAAAGTGATCAAAAAATAGAGTTTCTAAAACTAATACAAATAAGAAAACCAAAATCATACAAATTAAGATAATTATTGTAAAAAGAAATATAAAAGATATACAAAGAATATTTTTAAACTAAACCCAAGAAGTGAAGTTGAGAGCAATCCAAAGTTTTCATTAAGAATATTTAAAACAATGCAATATAAGGAAGTGCCAAAATTTGTGAATCAAAAAGAAATTGAGTAAATATTGTTGAATTACAATCTAATAGAAGTTATTATATAAGAATTAAAAAAAATATAAAAAAAAATAAAATTTATAAATGTATTGATAAAAGAAATTTTTTAAAAATAAAAAATAAAAAATAATAATTAAGAGATAAATTAATAAATAAAAAAAAAGAAACAATTAAAAAAATAATTTCAATGTGCAAAAACTCAATTGTAATATAAATTTTAAAAATCTTTAAAAAATCAAACAAAGTCTTAAAAAAATATATCAAAGAACTAGAAATAAAACTATATCCAATATGTAAAATAACAAATTGAGAATATGAGTGTATTACAAAATTAAATAAAAAATTAACAAACCAAATTAAAAGATCTAAAAAGATTAATTTTAGTATATTTAAATTCTTGGTTTGAAATGCGGTTCTTTTGTCTTTGTGTTTATAAGCACTTATTTAATACATATGGTTTTTAAATTTTAGATTTATTAATTTTTCTTGTTTTTCAAAAGTTTTTCCTAAAACTTTGTATTTACTTAAAGAAACTCTCTTTTACAACAATACTTCCTATCATGATTGTGCAAGCTCTTCTTCCAACACATTCTCTTCTTTTATAATTGCACTTGCTGTTTTGTACTTGTATTGTATTTTAGAACAATGTTAAATAGTATGTTTAGGCTCCACAATACAAATACAAATCTTTATGCCAATTTAGAGTCTTTTCTTATAATGTAAGAGACTTAAATTACACAAAATTAATATAAATATCTCCCACTTTTAATTATATATTTTAGATTTTTATATTTTTTTGCTACAAAATTTAAATTTTTTTAAGATGTAGTTGTATAATTTACTTGAAAGAACTCAAAGAATCAATACTCACACTTAAAAACAAAGTAAATTTTTTAATATAATTTACAAGGATGAAGTAAATTTAAAAGCAATTTATTCACATTATATTTTAATTTATAAAGAAACTAGCTCATAAGTGTATCATTAACTAACTTGATTTTGATTGCTAATTGTTATAGTTATTAAGCATATATAAATATAAAAAAAAATTATTTCTTTCAAGATCCAAATTATATTGGATGATCTACAAATTATATCATATTTTTATAAATAGATTGAGATTTTTCCAAAAATATATCAAAATTATTTAAGATTATATCTTATTATTCCAAAACCTATTAAAATTAAAACCTAGTCAACTAATTAATGTGCTAATAAACGTTGCTTAAAATTTTGGATTTAAATAATTTTGTGGTTAAAACTCATTAATAAGCTATTGATATTATTTCTATTGAATTTCTTTAGAAAAGAATTCTTGGTTCTCTAATAGATAGGATTCTATAATAATTTATGATAAAAGTGGATACTTGAGGTAATAAAGTTTTTGAGAAAATCCTCCAATCTTTATATTTTTTTTGGTTACTTACTTCTTGTATTGGTTGTGGTGGTATTCAAAGATAATACATCACAAGCATTATTTTTGCTGTTTTTTGTGCAATTGTGCTATGACATTCTTTAATTTTATTAATTTTACAACATGAAATTAATTATACTATATTAAATAATTTAAAATAAGAAAATTATAAGAAAAATAATAAAAAAATATCAATATAAAAACAAATATTTAATTTTAAAAAAATTTATAACATTTAAATTATCTTTAAAGAGAAAAAAATAGTCTACTATTTATTAAAAAATATTAAATTTTGATATTAGAAATGTTAGTCTTTTAAAAAATTTAAGAACATAAACATAAAAATTTTAAAGAATTATTTATATCTAAAAAATAAAATAAAATAAAACTAAACTAAACTAAAACCAAAAAGAAGTATATTATAAAATGAAAAGAGACTAGAATAACTATTACCAAATAAAAAGAAACTAAAGAGTCTCAAACTAAGAATAGAATATAATTAAAGATAGCCTTAATCTTATATCTACTTATACTATGTAGTAAGAAGGTTATATAAAAGCTTTCTAAAGATAATTGTGCTTTTTTAAATATTTTTTTAAAATTATTAATATATTTAAAGGATATCTAATAGAACGTATCTAATTCAAAGTATCTAATTCAAAGGATCTAAAAATAATTTTTTATAATATTAATTTCTCTATATTTTTTAAATCTTAATTTTAAATTTAAAAACAAATATAGAAGTTTATATCATATTTTTAGCACCATAATAAATGCTTATAATCTTTAAAATTAAGAATAATAATAATAATAGTAATAATAAATTTATTTAATTAAATTTTAAAAATAATTAAATAAAAATTAATCACTCAAAATTTAATAAAAAATTTATAAAAAAACCTATGTTGTTTTTAAATACTTATATCTCACATTGAAGGTTTTTAAAAGAGAAAAAAAAAAAAAAAAAAAAAAAAAAAAAAAAAAATCCTTTTACAAGAATTTTATTTTTAAAAAATGTCATCCTTAGATTAAAATAATAATATATTTGGGACAAATGAGCAAGTAATAGGTCAATCCTAAATCCTAAACTCTAAACCTCAAAGTATATATATATATATATATGTATAATTAAAATATAGTCATATACATATGTATCATAATTTATATTTCTTTTAGAACTAGAAAATAGGAGAATTGCCTACAACTGCAACAACCATCTAAAATCTTTAATAGATAGACATCTTGACAACGCCCATAAAAAAAAAAAAGACACCTCTCTTATAAGAGAAGATTAAACATCAAATGGATATAAAATCTTAACTCTTTTTATGTCTATATCTAACATCAAGCTTTCACAATTCTTTTTGGTCAAAAAGATTGCAAGAAGCGAGCTTTTGATGATTTACATAATATGTGTTTTCTGAGGATACTACACTATCCTACACTACCCATCCATCCACTCGCATAATACATTCATCCACGTGCACATTCTATTCATCCACGCAATCCTTTTTGGTCAAAAAGATTTGCAAGAATCGAGCTTGTGATGATTTACTTAATATATATCTTCTGATGATACTAGACTATCCTACACTACACTACATCCACCAGTCCCTCCCCCCCTGGAAAGCTTTGAATGGCATTGGTGGCCACGCCACTAGAGACGCGCGAGACGAGGATGGCTGCAGCCGCGGCGCGCACATGCGGATATACCAAATTCGATACTCCTGGTAGCACGAGAATCGCTTCCTCCGCCACAACTACCCCCTGCACTGTCTGTCGGGTTGCTTCCTGCATCCCATCTCATCTCACGAGCTGGTGTTGTGTTTTGCCGATTCCGGTTCGCCTTTTCCGTTGCGTGTTTGTATTTTTTCTTGGGGTGCGTGCCGGTGTCTAGTACGTAGCACGATGCGATGCGATTGTCATGAAGTTTTTTGGGTCGCTTGAAATTTCTGTATACAGGCCCCCTGCGTGTATTCAACAATTTTATGAACATGAGTTAGGATTCGTTGTGGTGGAACGAGCTTCCTTCTCGGACCATTCTGAAGCCATTGAATTTTGTTGTAGTTGTTGAGGATTGTAGGGTTTTGTGTGCGATCCCAGCTGCCTATGAATGTATGTTAAGGTTTAGGGAGTTGATTGTGCTTGTGAATTTGTAGGTTTAGGATCTCGCGAAGATCATTTTGAGATTCGAGACGAGTCGATCCTGCGGCTATTTTTCATTGAAGTGGGTTCTTTCCAGCAAGGCAATAGTCGGCAAGCAGAGGTAGGGCTCTATAATGTCACATGGTCGTGACGATGCCCCAAATATTTGCTACTTGTTTTACACAATCTGTGTTAATCTGCGCTTTCTCTATACTCAGCTGATTACTGCCGCGAGTGGAAATGTCCGAAAGATGTTTCGTCTCACTCAGCTATATCAGGGTGTAAACATGTAGCCGGTTTAGTCGATTTGATCGGTTGTGTTCAAACTTTCCTCCTCAATCTGGATGGTTGTGGTCTTAATGGATTTGAATTGTCTTTAAATTAGAGAGTTGGGAGGTTCTTCATCGCGACCTATTACTGTAGTGATGACATAGTAGTGGTACATTTGAGGTCTTAATAGAATCTTTTGTTTCGGCAGAGTTGTGTGAAAATATTTGTATGATCGACTGGACCGAGCTCTGTTCTTTTAACAAGTTTTCATACGCGGGAGTAGCATTCTGCGCATTTATTTGATGTAATATTGAACTGACACTCGAGCTGTACTTCTCGACATTAGCAGTTGCTGCCCACGAATCACTTTTGATTACTTCTGGTAGCATACTTTATGGGAAGAGACGGTGGTTGTCTCAGCACTTTGAAAATGCTATGAGATGATTGATTGTTTCTGCGTAAATAGTAGGAAATGTCCTGTTGAGTTATTAGACTTAGACGGATGCACTGTTTCTGATCACACTGGTTCAATTGTAGGTTATCCAGGGGAACTACGAGGGATCATGGAGGATAATTTTATTGATCACGTGCGTCATGATGGTCACAATGATATGGAATGGGGGAGCTGGAAGGAGGTCGCATTCTGGACATTTGCGCTCTTGGCCAATGTTGGCTTCATCATGTACGCAGCTTGGAGATTGGCAGTGAAGCACACGGATGCCACTGGAAGCTCTATTTTGGTGCCTATGAAAGTTGATGACTCTTCAGGTCAATCCACATCTGTGCTGAACGCTCGGAGACGTAGTGGCAAGCAAGAGCTTCCGCAGTAGACGACCCCAGTTTCACGCATGAGAAGACGCTTCGCACCGCGTCTCGTTTTTACAGTTGACGGGCCTGATGAATATGCGCGCAACGTCGCCCGTCTCTTTTTATTATGGAGCATTCTTGAGTATGCACAATGGAGTGTAACGATGCTGCACAGTGATATGCTCGTGACATATTTATTTCACCAAAACCTGTCCAGAGGTATTTGCTTTTGAGGTTGCGTTCAAGGATTTGATTTATCTGATCCGCTTAATCGGACGAAACGAAGCTTTGTTGCTTGGTTAGTAGCATCAACAGGATTTTGAGTTTGTAACACTCTGATGAAATTGAAAAGACTACAACTGCTGATTGTTGTAGAAATGTTGTGTGTTTAAAAGCACTCTCCAGGCTTTTAGGAGATTACACCTATTGTGTAAGGTACAGTTTGTATTTGTTGGCCTGAATTGCTTTTGAGTCTGATAGTTAACTGGCATGTGTGGCGACCAAATGATAAACTCGTACATCTGTTAATCCTGCAATGTGTGCATAAAATACCTCCCAATTATTTCAGCTTGTCTTTCGACTGAATCCAACTAATCTTCAAGTCCAGTTTCTTCCGAGAACGTCTGTGCCAGGGTGTGAGGCGATTAGGGACAGTTCTCGGTTTTCCCATTTTCCAAGAATCTTTGAAATAACTAAAAAAATTCATAAAACAAAGTGTCCACTAATAGTTATAATCTAGCAGAGCTACATGGTCATATAAAAATGTCTTTTTTTCTAACCAGCAATAAATGACATCAGTATCAGAATGTCCAGTTTACATTTTATTTTATTTTATTTTATTTTTAAAATTTTTTTTATGATTTTATGGATGTTTTTTAAATTGTATGTAAAAACATGACATTAGACATTATTGTAGGTGGTAATTGTCAAGAACACACACAAGTGATTGAGAGGTGAAGAAGCACAAGAGCAATAAGATGTTAAATAAGAAACAAAATTAAATTTAAAACCAGAAAGAAAACATTTGAATTGTTTCAAAACCTATGTTTCCAAGACTAAGGTGTCCCTTGTTTTACTCCTTTATTTATACTATAATTGAAATTGAAATATTAGTTAGATATTGATATTTTGTGTATTTGAATCAAATAAAATTGGGAATATATCAAATGTATTAAATTTTAGAAACAACATCAACAAAGATTTTGGCATAAGAGATGATAATTTTAATTTTAAAATAGTTTCAAAGATTGGTTTTGATATATATATATATATATATATATATATATATTGTCACTCTTTAATAAGTTCATTTACAATTAGCACATGATTCTTTATGAATCAAGAACTTCTGTAGAAAACATTGTACCATTGTTTTACCTTAAAATGAGCCAACTTTGGTCATTCAAAATGCACACTTATGCACCTTATCCCACTCATGATGACCCATGTATGAAGGATTGATACTTGCACAATGTCTACCACCATACCAGACCAAATATCACACAACCCAGTTCAAGTTCTGGTAATTTTTACACATGAATTTTTAAAAAACCATTCTTCATGTCTACAAAAGTTGGGGGGCAGAAGCATAGCCTACTGATGGACATTGTCGTGCCAGTCCTGAACTCTTTGATGGTAATATTCAAGATAGCTTTACCTTTATCTCAGCCTTACGTATAACTATCATGAGCAATCCTCAACCAATTTTACCTCAACCTGCTCCAAGCCTGCATCTAGAATTACTTGAAAACTGAAGTGTAATCTCTGACGTTAATAGCCTAGAAAGAAGCACTACTGCTCTTTGAAGACGCTGTGGAGATGATCACTGAGCAGACGCCAAAAGATAACCATGCATACAATCTCGTGAGAAATCAGCACAGACAGAATCGTATAATTCAAAATGTTGAGGATCAGCAAATTTAAGTATATCTAATTCAGATGAGAATACCTCGTAACCCATGTGCTTTCCCCTCGTGAAGGTGGTGGAAAAATGAACCGGAGATTATCAATCTTACTCAACACACATCCTGAGACACCGCATCCAGAAGATCCATGACGGAAGCGGCAAAAGCCTCCATTTGTGCTCTGGAATACACTTGGTTGGGGTACATGAGCGATATGGAAAGGTCGTTACCGTTTAGCAAGGTGTCGCAGATTGCGAAACAAGGGCCGATTCCATGCATCGATGGGAAAGGTCCACACACAGCAGCCACCTGCAGCTTGTCGGTGTCGGTCCACTGGTTTAATGGGGTCTGGTCCACAAACAAGGAGAATAACGCGGTTCGCAAGGAAGACTGGGGTGTCACACCGGGATGTTTCAGAACCTGGGAGAAGAGCATGTTGAGAACAGGAATCTCGGAGAATTGTTTGCTCTTCGCCAGCTCTTTCTCAGTGGTGGTTGACACGCTGCGCGCAAGGTCCCAAAAGGAGACGCCCTCCTTCACCTGTTGGCTTTGTGGGATGCCGGAGACGTAATTTCCTACGGTGTCGGCGGGAAGAATGGGCTCGAAGTACTTCCGGCAGTCCACTAGACTGTAGAGAAATGCGTGTCGCACTTGTCAATCAAAATGAACAGAGCTAGAAGTGAATAGTAGACACACATGATGCACAAAAAATTACATGTTGGGGGCAAGAGTTTGATGGAGTTTTGCGGTGCAGCAAGGACTGGGCAGATCCAGCTCTCGATGCGATTACCTTGTGAAGCTGAATTCGTCCTTCTTCTTTTCTTTGAGTTCCTTACAGCCAGCTGCTGTCTTCAAGAATGCTGCGCCCAGTGCTGCTGCCAACGTCGTGTTGTGCTTCTTGCATGCGGCGAGAACGCCCGCGGTCCCTGATCAACACACCATCACCCAATCATAGAATTCCAATAGCAAATTACTTGACAGGAGGAGGCCAAAGTAGAACCACACTGATAACGAATTATGTCGTCGTAGACACATTGCCAAGCCTACCTGCCCTGCCGAGGGTGTAAGTTAAGATGTCTGACTGTAGAGGCTCCTTCTTCTGCTCTCCATAATTTGGCTTGAACGGCAACAGAGCGTATTTGTTCACGTTCAAGGCGTACCCCACGGTGTCAATTCCTTTCTGAAAAAAGTTCTTGGAGGCTTTCCCTTTCGGTACCAGCTCCTCAATTGCCGGCAAAAAGGCATCCTTCCCAGGGTTGTGTGGGAGAGGAACTGTTTGGCCGTCCACTATCGCATTGAGAGAGGTGAGGAAATGCTGCACAACTGTGTAAGCAGACGGCCTGTCCATGCCGCCGCCGTGGAACCGAAATATTATGATACTTTGAGAGCGAGATGTCTCTGCGTACAAGTGGACCTCAAATAGGTCTAGAGGAGGGATGGTGTTTCCCTCCGAGTTCACGAAAGGGGTGTTGATCTCGTCGCAGATCACTTTGTTGAGAGCCATAGCTAGATCATCATCACCAGCAATAACGATACCACCCACGCCGCAGCGCCTGGTGTTGTCATCCTTTGGCCATGGGCAGCTCACAACATTAGGCGCGACAAAGTCGCTCTTGACTAGGAATGCATATCTCCCCTTCGAATTCTCCACTATTTGGGACCTAAGGATGGCGTGCTGGTTCATGACCTCTCGGCATGCTTGCGCGACCTGGGATGAATCCACCAGGCGCCGCAACGTGATTGAAAAGACAGCCAACCCTGTCCCGAGAGCCATAGCCTTCGACCAGTTCTCCTCTGACGATCCCATGGCCCTAGTAAGTGCTCCATTCTCCACTGCTTGAGCTGGCGCCATGGCTCTCCGATGAGTGCGAAACCCACGTCCTTCTTGATTAAACAATTCTACATTAACAGAGCGGAGAGTGAGAACAATTATATTGGGTGAAACTTTCTACAGCATAGTTTGCCACTTATTCCTCACTGCTTCAACAGACAACGAATCACAATTCACAAGCATTACCATTATCATTTCCAGCTTCACAACAACAAACCTCACTGGAAGACTCCACAGCAACAACACAAATGGGATGCAGCAACCTTTAATTCGAACAACTTTGAGCCTTCACAACATAATCTGATACGAAACGATTGCGAGGGAATTCATAAACTACACGCCCAACTTGTCCCTTAAATTCCTAAAACCTCGGAGCAAACACTCAACTTTGGACGCAGAGCTAAAGCAGCATCGTCAGTGCTTCGAATCCTTCACTACCATCACCCAGTTACAATGATCGCTGCCTAGGTTTGTTGCTTTATAGCAAGATTGCAGACAGATTCATATCAGATGTAGAATGCATACCCTCCACCGCATAAATTGTACAACAGCCACTGATTCTCCACCCGCTATCAGCACGCCACTTCACCTCAGCATCACGGCTCCTGAATGAGCCTCTCACATACAAAAAAACTTGAAGCGACGGATGACAACAAATGAAGGTACCCACTCACCAAACACTGCAAGGAAGATGTCACCCCCCACGACAGCGATTGATCGGCCATCCACTAGCTCTCATACCATTTTATCAGCTCCAGTGCAGATTTTGCTATAGAATCAGCTTTTGCAAGTACTTTTGCAAGCTGGTCCTCTTCTGATCATCCCCTTGTACACTAACTCATATGCAAAGTATGGTGTGGAAGTCAAGCTGCTGTAGCACTGCCTGGTTTTGTTTTGGTTGGTATCACCATCGCAACGCCACATTTGTCACTCAATCATCATTTTTGGATCAATGTCAAACATGTTAACTACATGCTCCCATCAGATGTACAAACCCAAATGGGAGGTTACACCTTTGGGAATTGTACACGTAGAAGTAGAAGAAGAATGTTGTACTTTTAAAGCTCCCCTTGCAAATGGAGTGAGAGGGGTTGGTTTGTGAACATGGTTTTGGAGTTAGTTGTGTTCACACCTCTTTGCATGGCCCATATTGTAGATAGGGTCTTAATTGAATGTTTGAAGTTCTATAAGTAGTGATTGGTCATGGACAAGTTGACTCATGAGTTAGTTGAAAGATTTATGTTTTTGGGACTGTTTAAATGCATATTGTAGTTATGAAAGATGAATTAGATCTTGTAAGTTTGTAGAAGTTTTTTAAAGAAAAATAAACATGTTTAATTAGAACATTAAAAATTGTAGGAAAAAAAAATCAATACGTTTGAGTAAAGCAACTAACCAAGTTATATCTAAATACAAAATAAAAAGTTATATTGATGTTTCAACAACCTTGGCAATAATTCTAATCATATAAAGAGATAAAAATTATTTGGATTCAAAGTTCAATCTTTTATAATCTTATTTCTAAAACAGAATATTTTTATATAAATTATAAATAAATATAAAATAGAAAATTAAGAAAATAGACCAAAATCAAAAAATCTATATACTACTAAAATAAAGAAAATTTTAATTGAAATATAAAATCTTATTTAACATATTTTAATAAAAAATCAAATATAAAACATGATCAAAGATTTATAAAATAAAAATTTATAAATTTTAATTAAAATATATATTTAGTAAAATCTAATATTTATTATAATCTTAAGTATATTTAGTATATTAGCTACTAATTCTAATAACTTATATAAAAAAAAAAAAAATAAATTGGATGTATTATAATATAAAAAAAATCTTTATTTAACTTTTAATAGAACCTTGTTAAAACCTAATCAATTCCACAAGTACATTTATAAATTTTAGTCTAATGAATCTTAATTCTAGTCTTAAATCTTAATTTTATATAATTTATTTAAATTAATAATTCTACATATTCTTTAGATGATACTAAATTCTAATCCTAAAGATATGTAAAGAATCCAACAATCTTAATATTAAGTAAAAAAAGGTAAATAAACCTTAAAATAAATTCTAATCAAAATCTAATCTTAAAATATAATTATTAAATAATCAATTTTAAAATTGAATCTTTAATATATTTTAAAAATAAAATCTTTAGAACAAAAATTAGAAATTAAATTCTAAATTTTAAATTTGAGATCAAACTTAAATCTTAATTATTAATTCAACCAATAGTCTTAATTCCAAGATAAGATCCTAAGTCCTATTCATAAATTAAAATCATGTATTCTAATCTTAATGTCAAAATTTTAAAGCTAAATTTTAGAATAAAGTCTTGTATTCAAACCTCAAGATTAAATCCATTAAAGAAGAGAGCTAGTCATTTTATAAAATCCACTTTTTTAAATTTAAACACCATGCACTTGACAATGCTAAATAAAATAATAAAATAAATATCTTTAGCTTGAAAACATTTACATATTATTGTACTATTATGCAATTGCCATGTTCTAATAACATGATAAGTAAAATTTTATTGAATAACAATGTTAGTATAATTTAATCATAGTATTTATAGATGTAGTTAGTAACCTAATAAGATATACTAATTTCTTTTCAAATAAAGATACTTTGAAATTTCTATGCAATAAGCAATACTAAGAACAAAAATAAGTTATTTAGCATCATGTTAAATTAATTTTGAGTGATCATACTTCCTACCATGTTTAGCCATAAATATAACAATTTATTCCAAAATTCTAATTACTAATAATCAATAAGAATAAAACACAAAATTTATGTTTTATATTTCTATGAATATTCATAATAAGATAATTTTTTAGTATCCATAAATGTAAAAATATACAAAAACTACTAAATAACCATTATCAACTACAAGAAATCTTTAAAAATTAGATTTCTTATATAATAAGGAAATATTTATTAGATATTAGTATCCTTTAATGTTATTCTCCCTTAATCTTTGGCTTAAATCTTTAGATTTTCTTACAAGATAATATTTACTAATCTTGTTAAATACTTCTCAAATCTAGATATTTTATCTATTAATGTTTAAATTTACTTTAGAATAATTTAGTTTTAAAAATCTAAATCTACATCAAAATTTTACTAAAACAATGATATACTGAATACATAACATATAAAAAACAGAAGATATTTTTAAATTTTATGAATCTCAATTTAGATTGTATATATGCCAAATTTGGCTTCGTTATTCATAGGACCTAGCAAAGGGTTCACGTACAAGCCCTCATGTTGCAATATCTTTGACTAAACACAGATGCAGCGTTAAGGACAAAACGGTCGTGTGACGTGTCAGAAGGCCTGATTCCATGTAGAACCGTTCTCCCCCCTCGATGGGCTCCTCTCACACCGGACTTCAGCCAGATCCGCGCCTACGTTGGCTTCGTAGTCTCTCGTGGCCTCGATGGAGCTGCGCATGGCTACAAATCTACGCTGGTTTCCCGTATTTTTGATCTATATTGGTAAGCTAGAATCGTGACTTGGCATCAGATTCACATACGGGTCTGGAATCTCAATGTGGTGCTGATCGGCCTCTCCGGCGTGGCTAATGCAGTGATAGTTTTAATGCCCTCCAACTAAACTCGCTAGCTGTGCAGCTCTTCTGGTTTTCGCCCGCTTTCTGATGATGGTAGTAGACTCGGCATCTTAACGAACATGATTTTGAATAGTTTTCACACCGTAAACAGGTTGACGGAGTATGTACTTCCAACAAGCTTCAGATTACGACTAAGCGTCTCTCATCGACACAGCAAGCATCTGTCAGGACGAGGGCATGGGCCACTTGCTCCCTACTGTATGCTACCTCAATCTTGCTTGTGTACCAGGTAGATGGTATAAATTTTTCTGTTTTTTATATGCACACAGCTAATACGATTCTTGTACTGCAGTATCTATTTGAGTGAATACGCTCATTTGAATAGTCTGGTGGTGTTACGCCAGCACTTGATTGTGAAGTGCTCCTCAGGTTATACTTTTGTAAACTCTCGCAAAGGTTTCAGCCCTTCCGTTATGACTGTCAGATTTGAATGATTGTTCGTTTAATGAATTTCCCATCTATCCTGTTCGAACAAGTGAGATGCAGTCCAATTAGTGTGTGTGTGTGTGTCTCTCTCTCTCTCTTCCTCTCTCACTTTCTGTTCTGTGTTTCATCTCTTGACATGGAATAATTATAGATGTGTCTGTTCCTTCACTCGCCTTATACTCATTCCAGAAGCATTTACTCAACATGCTCAGCTCCAAGTTATGTTGCAATTGTCAAGAACTGTACTAAAAATAATTTCGATGATATTGGTGCACGCTTAGCTAGAGATGGACTTGCTTATCGACTTGTAGAAGTAGCACCATCTTGCTCATGTTTCCTTGGGTACCGAACAGGTCGAGTCTTAGGGATTGTTGTAGATGTCGTGTTTTTTGCTTGCTGCCGCGAATGCCAAGGGTTTTCTATGGAGTAAATAACAAATTCTACGACCCATGGCTAATTTTAACACCTACTTTGGTACATGTTTGTCTCAGTTGTTGGCGTTGGTATTTAGTCGATCATGGAGGACTTGGACCTAGTGTGCGTAGTCAGGCTCAACGTGACTGACGACATAGGAAAGTTAGGGTATTGGAGCAACTGTTACATCTGGGTAAGTACAACATTTAGTCACTTCTGCACGGTTATTTTTTTAACGGTGTACAAAATACGTAGATTCGGATTATATTACCATTACGAAGTCCTTGTAGCCAATTTCTCCAACATCTACATGTTGACATCCAGTTGAGTCGTGGACTCCTCAGCGTCACTATTGGTTATTCAGTGTCCTAATTGCAAGCTTGTAACTTCTGAACTATAGTACAGTGCACTAGATAAAGTCCCTAGTGCTTCCTACTGCTTCTTAAAAAAATGGAACATCTCCTGGAAACTCTAAATTCACGGCATTTCTTTCAGTAAGGATAACCAATTGTTATGAAGTCTATAGTGCCGATTGTAGTATGATACTGAATGAAGCTTAGTTCAATGAAATGTTGCCGTCTGCCGAGGGGTCACATCTGCAAGTCTCGAAAAGCACCATACGGCCTTTAAACTTGTCTTCGAAGGCAAGAAGGTTGTGTCTGTAACTTATCCTACTTGAATACCACTGAAGATGGTGCCTGTAGTGTTCGCAATTGTGATGGATCTTGTTCACGGATAGAGAATAGCATGTGCGCATGGCTTCGAGCTGAAGAGGTGTTTTGTTCTCTACGTCAGAGCAAACAGCGAAAGACAGTGTATGCTTGAACCAAAGAAAATATATCCCAATTGTCTTTTGTTGATCGTTATGGCATTCGAGGACATTCAACATGGAGTTTTCACATATGTGAATTACGTTCGTTTCCGATTCAACATGATGACTTCTCAATGATGTGACAATCGATTGTTTGGTAATGTCAAAGCTGGACAGCACTGTGTAGAGAAAGATGAAAGCCCCGTACGTCAGCCAAAACATGAGGGAAGCACGCACAGGTAGTCCATCGCAGTAAAGACGAGTTTGCGACGTCTACGAAGCGGACATGTTTGTCAGAGCAGTACCGACTACTCACTGTGAATGTGGTACAGCGGATACAGACAATCTGGACAGAACTTCAATGTTTGAATGAGATTCAAGCATGCTACGATTTCAAAAGTAAACCTCTGATGAATATTGATGGTGGAATTTTTCCAACAAACATCTGTAATTTTAAGAAACAAAAGCTCATAGACTGGTTTAGAACAAGCACCAATCATTTGATCCTCCATCATTGACTGTTTCTGTACCATTTGCACGCCTTGATTATAAAGTAAGAAAAGTCTTCAGAGCTGAAACTTCAGTTCACATCCTTATAATTACAACTTCTGATTAATTTCCTAGTAAAATAATGCTTTGTGAATATTTGAAAATTAATTCGCATCTTAATTTGAAAATATACAGGTATTAAAATCCAAACAGCGAGACGATTTGGGTTTGATTAAAATTAATTGGATGCCAATGGGCCCGATTCTGTTTTCCAAAATGGAAAGATCTGCAAAATGTACTCTTCAATTTTTGATCTGGTTTCACTTCAGTATAGCGTATTCATCAAGTATATATTTCCTTTCATCTACAGCACAGGTCTACCCCATCTCTTTAGTTGTCTAAAACACTCAAACCTGGTTGTTCGTACCGGTTGATAAATAGGGCACAGATCAACTACTCAGAATTTGATCGGTGTACTCTTGTACCATTTGACTATCTCTCAACTCACATTCTTTCATTCTTTTTTTTCTTTTTTTTGTGCTACTTTTGCGGCAACAAATAGTGTGAGTGTGTATTCAACTCAACATTTTCGTATTTATATATTCTTGCAATCACTCATATATGTATTCCCAGTTGTAATTCCTCTAAGATGTGGACCACTAATGAGCCCTTCTAAATCTCTACATAACTACATCCGATTATTGAAGTGCCGTGATTGTAATAAAACTACTTACCACATGTCCCTGAGTTATGAGAAAAATCTAAACGAAATCCAGAAAAGGACCCAACCAAGTCTGCAAAGCTTTCAACGCATAACAGGAGAATGCACAAATTACAAAATCGTTGAAGCGCCAGCGTTTGTTCGCAAAATTAGGATTTCGTTAGTTAATCAGAGTGCGTCACTGTTGATAGCAGTCCTTTCAGGCTAGCTGTGGCAGTTCTCACCCACACTTATCTGCTCCCGCTCAGTAACAAACATAAGAAGGTGACCACCCACGGAAATGTCTCCAATGATGTTTGGAATTTCTAGGCTTTCTCCGCTGAAATTAAGGATGCCAAACGCACTTTACCTTGCGGTGAAGCAATATCCTCCGGGAAGATCTTCAGGATCCTGCTTGTTGACCACGAGGTGCGTCCACTGAAGTCAAAGTTCACCGTTGTGAACAATTACTGTACACATCTATCGCATGTTCTAACGGGGAGGGGCCAGTCCAATAACAGGGCAAGGTAAAATTGGTCCTGCTCAAGACAAGGCTGCTCCTCAGCAGATGCATCTCTAAAGCAGCATGAACAATACCATACGCTTGTGATGCAAGGTATACAAAGGAAGTTACATCAACCATCGCTCCACCGACATCTCCTGCCGAGACCGCAATTTTCAGCTCCTCGCCTCTGCATCTGATTCTGCGAAAATATAATTGGTAGAATCCATCACAAACCTTTCGATCGTTGGGGTCCATGTCATGTCCAAGGTAGGCACCAACGCATCCCCGAAGCAGAGAGAACCCCCGCCGATGCAGCCACCAGCTAGGCAGTGAGCTGTAACGTTCTTCACCATGCTCTTGTTCGCTAGCTGAGAGGGTAGGGAGATATTGGAGCTGCTCAATGCCGCTCCACCACCTGTGCCTGTTGGTGTTTGTGATATAGTCCCTTCCTAATCATTTCCTTGCCGAATGATTGTCTTGGTTCGAGATCGAGTAACGTTGGTGAGTAGAAGGGTGATGGCATCTTCTGCCAAGATTCCAATCTTAGAGCTCCTATTGGCATACTCCATCTCTCAAGTGAATTGCTAGACGTTTCCAGAGCAAGAACGTCCAATGGTTTGTTACAGCATGGCTCATCCAAGGCACTGCTGGCAACGCTGACAAACCTGATATGTCCCAAAACTTAACATCAAATTTAATAGGTCTTCAAACTAGGTAAGCAACAAGCAAGGACTGGATGCATACATTTGTTGAGAACGGTCTTTCCCACATACGAACCTGAACAACCATCCACATGTCCCACAAAAGCACTTGATGCCTGTACAATGTTGCACGCTTTTGCAAATCTACAGCAATTTAAATGTACAATACTTAAGGACCAAGAAATTCTCCAGGGAAGGCTATCTGCAATAGCTACATCCTCCGTGAAAAGGATACTTGCAGAATTAAACACGATCTTCGCACCTAAAATTCGAAATTCAGCACAAAGATCTTCTAAAACGTGCACGTCACAAATTAGAGTTAGTGGCACGGAACCCAAGAACCTAATGTACCGTGCCCAAGAGGGCTGAGCTGGAATTTCACTCTCGCTCGCTTGAGCATCTTCTCAATGTCTCAAAACCTCAAAGCTCGAAAGCCTTCCAACCCACTGATCAACAAGCCATTGCCAAATCCTTCTAATTCGAGTAACTTCTCCCGTTCTATTTTTACTTCCAGTTGCCCCAGTTGCAGTAGCTCCACTTCGGACTTATCTCGTATACAATCCTTGACCGATATCTTATTCCTTTCAGGAATCTTGCTATGAAAAGGAACTACATTCGTATTTAATTAGTTGGATGGGATCAAAGCAAAGCAAAGCAAAGCAGCGGAGCTTCCCATCAGAGCACAAAACCTGTTGAGTGAAAAAACAGCCCACAACTTTTATGTCTTGTTTATTAGAAGTAGAAAGAAAAGAAAATCGGCATTAGAGACACTGATGTCACAGAACCTTGAATATTCAAATTCCCAAGTCGTCCTTACCACCAGTTTGGCCTGGAGACTGACACAAGAACAGTGCTACGAGAGTGACTTAACGCATGTGCGGAAACTGTAAACAAAAGAGCAGAACTCCAAAAGGTGCAACAGTGCAACGTGGTCTATGACCTTTGTGTGCCTCATTCAGAAAGAAGTTCGTATTGTGCGAAAATATAGCGGGTGGATGGATGACGTTTTCGGTCCACAAAGCTGGGTCCTGACGTGTTCGGAAGCATTTTGTAGCAGACATCCAAGCTCATCCGGTGAGGATGAAGACCATCCTGGACTCGGCCTCCTCCTTCCTTTCCACCTTCTTGCCATCTTCCCGCATACTACTTGGAATACGTAGCCAGATTGACGATGATACAAAGCCATCACATCACAATCACAGAAGGCTATGTCACAAGCGCAAAAGCCAGGTTGAATTTTGGTGAATTGTGTGCGGCATATGATAGCTTTTGGTATAAGATGGTTGCTTGTATGATTGCAATCCAGAGTGCCGTCTTGGGGCCATTCTAGAGCTCCGTTTTGTCGTACTTGAGGAGAACCTTGCCATTCTTGGGGATTTACGGTGAATACCAAGAATCGGTGGAGAATTACTGGCCGAGTAGGAAGGAATTTGGGCTGTCGGAGCGTGGATTTGGGAGTTTATTGTGAGGTCGTGGGCGCTGAGGGATCGCTCCGGGGTGCGTGAGCGCAGAGAGGGTTTGTGGTGTAGGGATTAAGTGCTTTTCGTTGTGGGTTGGTATTTAGGTATTTGAGCGGTGAGAGTGGGTGAGGAGAGGGAAGAGAAGTGGGTAGCAGCCATGATTGTTAGCGGGGAGTCGAAGACGGGACAGACACATGGTCGTGTTCGCAACCCACGGCGTCTTGGGGAATCAGACGCACGTTCTCGTGAATCAGTAGTGCAGAGCGCCATGACCAGCAGAGTTAGGGGTATGACATCCTCGCCTATTATTGTTGACGACGAAGACGATGATGTTGTGGTGTCCTCCCCAAGAGCTTTTGCACAGGTGCGTCATCTATTTCCGTGGGTGTTGAGGTTTTTGTGGCTTTGATCATTTTCATGTGTCGAGGTGATCTACATCCTCATTAAGTTGGAGGTGGTGGATCTGTCTGTTGTTGCTTTCTAATTGTCCAATTGAAGTCCCAATTTGGTTGCCGTTTGCGTCTGTGCTATCTTTGATTGTATATTTCTAGAGGGCAATTTCAGTTTCATCACCCTCCTCAAGACGAAATTCTTGGTCACCCTTTTACCATTAATCCCTATTCAAGCATTGATGCCGCGGCGGAGGCATTTTCTTCATACATATGTTTCATCACGTCAGGAGATTTTAGTGTTTTCTTATATTTATATGGAATTTTAGGTCATTGGCTTGATTCCAGCCGTTTCCGTTGGATCATATCATCACAAGTGTGTATTTTGTGCCCATTGCGCTTCGTTCGTGTGATTAATTTCGAATAGTTGTCTGGTGCTGTTGAACCCTAATAATAGGAACTGGATTACATGCATTGTTAAAACAGCCAACTTCTGTATTGTAATCTATGTGCTTGATTCTTTAATTCTGGCACCTGATTACAAGGAGGGTCATCACTCAGCAGACTTTTATCAGATGAATGAGTTGCAGTACCTCGAGATAGGTTGGAGTTCTGATATACTTCAGGCGACGATTGTTATGTCTATAATTCTTATAACTGGCTTACATGGAGGTTGCATGTTTTTAGGTCGCGGTTATCTACGGCCAGTTACATGCTAGGTCTTGAGTTTTCGTTATGCTTCTTGTTTTGACTGCTTTTTTTGGACATTTTTTTAATTCAACTTCAGGTTACTTGGGAAGAAGTTTTACGAAGCTGGAAGACATTTACTTGTCCTATGACATGGTGATATTAACATTATATTCTCATAAATATGACAGTTGCTGGATATCAACAATGTGGGTCACCAGACTTGTGTAGTGTAGGCATACACAGCATAATCTGCATTTCTTCACATTGCTTTTGTATCGAATGAATGATGTTGAATTTCTCATACCTGCAGGCCAAATTGGTTGCGAGCGTGGAATCTCGCCGCTCTACACGACATCGAGTGGTTGTGGAAGAAGATCCTCTCGCATTGCGTCTTGGTCCTGGAGGTTAGTGTACACTGTTCTCGTTTTGAGATTATTTGCTTGCTGGTGCTAAGTCCATGTACCTACACACTGATTGTACTATGTCTGATCTGTCATTTCTGGTTTAATGAATCGGAGTATTTGATTAGTTGAATATCTTGACCAGGAACATCGCAATATAGTGTTTGGACACAGTCAAGTATCACTCAGCCTCCCCGTGGTCGCCGAGGGCGACCAGCCAGGGCAACAATAGACCTCACGACTCCGTCCAGGCCATCTCCAACAGTTCCGGTGCTTGAGGACTGCGTTCTTCTTAACGACGATTTTCCTAAGGTAAGATTGCTTGTTTCTCTTAGTTTAGAGTGTTATCATAACTCATTACTAAATTATTTTCTCGTAAAATCTACTCTGCAAATCTTCTTGTGATCGATCGTCTTGTCACCTCTTGATCAAGTTTGATGTGTTACATTTGGAGCAGAAATGCCATGTTTCTGTTTGGTGACCCTGGCATTTGGGTTTGATAAAAGGATACTTTTTCCGTGTAATACTTGGCATTCTGCTGTAACTGGTTGTACACACTACTCAACTTCCATAGGTCAGACATTTTGATCTGACACTGACTTTTTTATTTTGCAGAGTAGAAAACGGAAAAGTTCTTCAATTGAACAATCTTTAATGCATGAACTTGCTCCAACCACGCCAGCCAACGAGCCAGAAGAGGGGTGTAAACTCAAGTGTGCTATTTGCATGGATACGATGAAAGAAGAGACGTCCACTATCTGTGGCCATATCTTTTGCCAGGCTTGTATTCAAGGGGCGATCAGTGTTCAGAAGAGATGCCCTACTTGTCGAAGGAAGCTGACTATGAAGAACGTACATCGGATATATCTTTAGATTTCACGCTGAATGGGTACGTTTTACACATCACCGGAACTCAGCATCACTGCTACAACTAAGCGTTGTACAGTTTTAAGACGGATGTTTCTCAGGTGAACACTAGGCATACCATGAGCGATTCTCCCAGGATTGAGCAGATTCAAATCATTTGATGCAAGTCCAAATTTTTTGGGTCTCATTAGAGCTGTTGAAAGTATGTAGAAAGACTCATGCCGCGACGATTACTTTTGCTTGTGTCTAATCTTTTACCCTCTTTGCTCGCATTGGAAACATCAAGAGTGGAATCACTCATTGTACATTGGACATTCGCTTTGCGCTCAAAGTTCATGTTTCCCTGATCTAATTGAATCATTTATGAGTCTTTCTATTCCTATTTTCTTTGTGAGGAAAGTCACTCTTGTGGATATTCTCCCAGAATAACAGACTCTGGGTACTTTGAGGCAGTCTAGATTCTGTTTTTCAAAACTGACTGCTAATCGGCGATACTGTTTTGATAAATTCTTGAAAAGAGTAACTTTAGGTGACTAAAATTTTGTTTCAACTGTTGTAGACTGTTTCTAGTATTAATATTCCAGCAACTATCTTTCTCGAATTCAGGCCTGTCTTTGCGGTCAGAAAATAATTATCCCCAGGAAAGTAGCAAATCGCAAGTTCTTCATGAAATGATGGACATGCTATACTTATGGAGTTTACTTCGGCTTTCTGTCTTGCAAAGTAGGCTAGTAAGCCATACTTTGGAACAACGTTACCTGAATGTAAAGCAGTGTGGAAAAATCCCTCTTCCAATTATTATTGAAGCAACGGCAACATTCCCTGTTCAACAGTGTTGTAATACCTGAAAATAAAAAAGATCCAGTTTCGTTTCTGTATCCACCTCTTCCACGAATTCAAGCATTCATCCGACTCTATCTCTTCATAAATGTTGGTGACGGAGGAAGGAGAAACGCTTCAGGGAATACGAAGTCCACAAAGAGCAGAAAAATGTTCTGTATTGCAAGCTTTTTTGAGGCAATCTACTTCTTGGAATCTCTTTTGTCCAACCTGAAGCAATCGCGTCAAGTCTACAAATGTACATACATATATATATATACACATATATACACACTCAGAAACTTACGTTCAGCTGAATAGGTAAGTCTTTAAAAACACTTGCTAATACTTGCAAGTGAGAGAAACTCAGTGACGTTCATAATTAGTAGCTCTTTACACTTGACAGAGACGGAGCGCCTATGGATGTCTCCGAAATATTTGAGAAATTAGCTACATTTCAGTTGCATAAAAACAACTCAGGAATCTGTTCTATCGTATCACTTCACAAAAGCTACTCTTGAAGTAAATAAGTAATGATGCCCAGTTATATATTCGACTAGTGAATAATTGTTAAATGAAAAGATCACGAGTTTTAAGTCCACTGCTACGTAACTATAATACCCCACTTTGAATTGGACTCAGAAACAGCCTGTAGCAGAGTAAAAGTAATCACCCTTTCTGTCCGCTTATAAATTTCCTTCTGAACAAAGTGCCAAAATGTCCACATGACGACCTCAAAGACGATTGACGTAGATCTGAATGCAATTGGTAAATATTTGCAACAATTCCGCAGTCTGCAATTGATTTCCTTTCTTGAAATCGTAGATACTTTCATAAAATCGGAGAAGTACTAACGTAAACAAGTGGAGGTGAACTTCAAGAAATTTCTTTCGAAGTCTTGGTAACTTGCGATTAACTTTGCCAGCAGAATTTTGATGGAGAAAAAGTTGGTTTTCTGAATCAGTTTGTGTGGAAATTTGAAATGCTGCTTTATTCCCAGGTTGCAGACAGAATCAAATTCCTGCACATTTAAATGTAATTTGTTTTCAGAATCATCCTCAACTTACTTCGATGCTGTAGTGAGCATCTTCGTTTGTAGAATGTGTGGAGCCTTGTGAACATACACAATCTATCTTCTGTGATATGGCGCTTGGCAATATGAATTTTCAAATTTTCTGTTATTCCAAAACGCTCAATAGCATCACTAGACATCATATTTGGAACCATGCATGGAGACTATCCAAAGTGGATGGTCCTTTAGAGCAATCTTTTAATAGTCTCTGAAACAAAGCGAAAACGAAAAATCCTTTCGAAAACTTATGTGCGATTTCTACAGCTGCAACTAACGAAGTATTGTACAAATCCAGTCCAGCTTTGCATGAACCTGAACTCATATTGTGAAACCTCATTCAATGTATGAAGGACCAAGTGATTTACACCAGATGACTGAAACAGACACAATGGTCGCGAAGGGTGGAATGCCCTGTCTCAGAAACATCGTTCGCCAAGCAGTACAAATCAAGTAAATCGTGACAGGATATTTTAGCAAACCACCAGAGGCTGATTGATCCTACAAACTCGGATTTATTCGTTATGGTTTTCTTAGGATTCACAGGGCTAAACTCTAATTGGGTAACCTGGTTGGCTTCCGAGCTAATCCTTTTTCCATCGTTACCATGCAGCATTTGATGCATTTCATAACCTTCATCAAACGCAGCAGCTCGAAGGCTCAACTGAGATTCGTTCTCGACTTCAGACGCCACAAACCGTAGCAAGACGACAAAAACTTCTCCACAAGTTAATGCTAGCCGCAACTCAACTTCATCTCAAACCTCTATCAGTATCGCTTGGACGATATCATCAGCGGTGTGGTCGAATCCGATGAATATGAAAACGCATGCTTTGCAAGTACGGGTCAGCAGTCAGTGAGACTTAACCAAGTGGAGGGACTTCTTTGCAACATGCATCCCTTCCCGCGCACATTCAATGCGTACTAACTGAGTAAATGGGATGTTTGAAGCTCTCTGATCATGCCGGTGTCTGCGGCTGTTTTTGCTTAGTTTGATTCAGCGCCGGAAATTGGAAGAAAGTATTGAATCGTGCATATTCGCAAGGTCGTCAATGCATCTGGGAACTGCAGTGCGCTCCGATTTCGTTCGATCTTGTGGAGGTGGCGGCTATCGTCGACACAGAAAGAAATATCTCGAAATCTACGAAGGAAATGCAAAAGTGGGTAGCTGAGGGAGGCGGAAGGATAAAGTGCGGTCACAGAGGAAATCTGTAGAGAAGGCGCCGCGTTTCTTCTCGGTGGGAGAGAAGCAGCCGCACTACCACCGGCGGATGAGCGATATCAGGCTACAAAACCAGGTAAATGGAGGCTAATAAAAGAGGCCAGACAATGAATGGAACAATCACGAGTACAAAAACATCAGTTGAATTGGCATGATGAGGACTCGGAGGGCCAGTTCCAAGAGAATAGGGTCAGAATGCAATGGGACGCCACACAAATCTGGGTGTGCTCCATCATCATCTCTTCGATGATGATGACGTGGGGAAACTCTTTAATCCAGGTCCACCGGGAGGCAGGCGGCCGAGCGGACGGAGAGGATGGGTAGCTGCTCTCCGAATAGACCTGAGCTTCCTGTAGCTGATTGCGCAACCACTACTCCCGAGGCCCTTTCTGGCATATCTCCCGAACTTGATTGGCGTTGGATGGGTGGAGTGTCGGCGCAGAGAGAGAATTCCTCTGTCTTTTCCAAACAGGGAGTTGAGCGTGAGTAGTCGATTTGATATTTTGGCGGGCTGGGGACGTGGTTCAGTGTAAGCTTAACTGTTATTATATTTGTAATTTTTATTGTTTTTTTTTCCCCGAGTTGTACTTAGTTATAGTCGAGAGTAATTGCAAGGCATGGCGTTGTGTACTGTTGCCATGTACGATCGGGAGATCATTGATGTAGGAGCTGCCAGCTTTAAGTGTAGATTTCAGCTTCTGCCACGCATGGATGATTGAATGTGATCGCAGGTTTGCTTTTGTAGATGCTTTTTGCAAAGCAGGTGATGATTTTCATCGTTCCAGGGTTTGGTCGACGATCGAATTGGAGTGCCGCATGGGTGCTGGTATGTTTGCCTTATTCCCCTTCGGTCGTGGGGTGTGATAACTAGCCGCCGAAAGGGTAAATATTGTCTTCTGCGCCGCCTGGCCTGCGGGACTCTGCGTTTGAAGGCTGCTTATCTTCACTGCTCGGGACGAGTAGATAATGTTGATGTAATGTCAGCCAAGAAAATTGTTGGAAATGCTCGAAAATTGTTGAAGCATCGACAAACTGCGTGTAGATTAGTCGCCTTTTAGCATTCTGCTGTGAGTTTTGGATGATTAGGCTGCCGCGGTAGATTGATGACTTATTTTGTAAATTGTTGCAGTCTTATGGACTGGAGTGCTTCATTTGGTTGTAAGGCTGTTGATGAGCAGAATTGGCGTCAGAGTATTTGTCTGATAAGCGAAGACGAATAATTCATTTTGTGGCTTGCAGCATCAATTGGAGAGCGTTTAAGCGTTTCTAGAATTTTTCTTTCCCGACTGGTTTTGTTGGACCAGTCAATTTATAGTTCTTGAGCAGCTTTGAAAATAGCAAGGACGCTTTGGGAATTTGTCATGGTGGTAGAGCTTCGATCTAACTGGTGCTCGGAATGGAGTGCTTTGACCGAAAGCTCAACATACACATCAATGATATGAAGCGCTGGAGTTGAAGCTCAAGCGCGTTGGTCCGAGAAGTTACAAGTGACGCTTCTCACTTAATCGATGCCAATATGGGTCTCGAAGCGGAGAGGATAGTGACATATGAGCAGTCTCAGAGGAAGAAACACCTGGTGGCCGCCACTTTGGCCAACTCTACTTTATCTAGCAATTGCAGTCCTCCAGGAAATGCCCAATCTGGTCACTGGAGTTTTAAATCCACGGCTCTGGCTATCTTCCTTCTCTCTACATGTTTTTTCCAGATCAACAAAGCTCCCAACCGGGACACCGTCAATGTCAACGACACGTCTGCGATGCTAATTCAATTGGCGGCGCAAATTGCTGCAACCAACACTCTACCCTGCTCAGGTCACGGCTACCTGGAATTCGTTGCGACGGAGCCAAGCGTCGGCACTTGTAAGTGCCACGAGTGTTTCGGAGGTGTGGACTGTTCCCAAGTGATAGACTCTTGCGTCATTGATCTGGACCAGTAAGCCATCTTTACCAAACCAACCAGCCCTCCACTCATCTGTTCGCGTTCTTCAAGTATGGCTTCTGATGTACTAAGCACTGGATCTCGAACACTTTACTTCTGTGCAGCGGGGACCCGACCATGTTTGAGGAGTTCTGGTTCCGACACGGAGCCAGCAGCACCACCGTCATACTTGGTTATCAGCGAATGAGTTACTTCGCACAAAGCAAGCACGTGTGGTTCATGGAGAACGAGCTGGACCTTCAGATCCGGGCGTTGCATCAGGTGGTGGGAAACGCGGTCACCGAGGGTCGTCACATTGTGGTTGGTACAGGCTCCACCCAGCTCTTCCAAGCTACCCTTTACGCTCTCACATCTCCTGACCAACCCAAGCCAATGAACATCGTCTCTGCGGCTCCGTTCTACTCCGTATGTACTCGACCCAACTCTCCCGTTGAATGTATTTTGGCTTACTTCAGAATCTATCTTACTTCAACTGGATGCGAGGGTGACAAATGGTGGTCTGCAGTCTTACCCTGCAGTGACCGACTACCTGCGTTCGGCTTTGTTCAAGTGGGTCGGTGACGCTGCGAAGTTCAGTCTTGGTGTTGAACGGGAGGAGCCGTACATAGAGATGGTCTGCTCTCCAAACAATCCAGACGGAAGGATTCAGCACGCCATTGTGAATGGGACGGGATATGTCGTGCACGACCTGGCTTACTACTGGCCACATTACACGCCCATCACAGAAGCAGCCGACCATGATATCATGCTTTTTACGCTCTCGAAGAGCACCGGGCATGCGGGAACACGCATTGGGTAAGGGTCGCCTTCTCCGCCCTATCGATGCTGCCGCTGTCTTGTGATTTCTCTAGCGGGAGATTTAAACATTGCACACCGAAACCTTGGTGGCCTTAGTTGTGGATACCGGTGTGCAGGTGGGCTATCCTGAAAGACGAGAAAGTGGCGAAGAAGATGATGAAGTTCTTAGAACTTAACACGATCGGCGTTTCACATGATTCTCAAGTGCGAGCAACGCAGATTTTGAAGAGTGTAGTCCAGGGATATGCATCCTCAGCTGCGAGTAATCTTGGAACCGAGCCACAAACGTTTAGTTCACGGAGTCTCGCACAACACGTAGACAACAACAAACTGTTCCATTTTGGTGCTTCTGTTATGCAGTACCGTTGGAGACGTCTACGGGAGTCTCTAAGTGGTTCTTCCGAGTTCTCAATCCCGGAACTTCAACCCTCTTACTGCTACTTCTTCCAGAAGCAAGTTAATCATGCTCCTGGTATGCACTCTCACCTCTTGGTCACTTCATCAATGCATTACTTGCACAGAAATGCGCCTTCAGGTGGTCTAATCCTGGTAGGTTGGAATGTGCACAGCATTTGCGTGGCTGAGATGCAGAAAAGTAGCAGACTGTGAAGCTTTTCTAAAAGAGAACCGGATCATTACCCGCAGTGGTCGGCACTTCGGTGTTGGCACAGAGTATGTGCGCTTGAGCATGCTTGAGCGGAATCAAAAGTTTGAAATTCTACTGAGTCGGCTGGCAAGGATTGACTCCTCCAGAACACCTGATTAAGCAGCAACTACCAGTATTCCTCCAAGCATTCAATTTTGCTCTTATGCTCTGCCTGTGAGCCCTCGCGTAGTTTTTCATGCCTCAAGACCTCCTGAGCTCCATCTACCAATTGAGAATGTTTTATGTTGCTTCCTAAATACAGAGTCCCCTTGTAAAAGTCCCCAGACGATTTGCGAGTGTTTTGATACCGAGCACATTGAGGATTCTTGTAGTTGTTTCTTTTCCGACGCGGAGGAGGCATCATGGGAGTTATGACCTTTTGTGCTGAGTGTCAGTCACAAGCCATTTTTTGAGTGATGGCTCCCGAAATGGAGATTTCCAGTGGTTTCCCAGCTTGGCAGCAGAGATAGAATGCAATCTCTGGATTTTACCAACCAAGCAAGCGCCAGAAATGTGATCGGTTCTTCTTTAATCTTATGTCTGTTCACTGGTTCCGCTCTTCATGACATCTCTGAGATTTTTCTGAGCTTGGCATTCGTCAGCATGCATTTCAAGTCGAGCTCCATTTCACAACTTAAACATGCGAAGCACGAGAAATTTACACATAGCTGGTCTACGAAACGCACGTTGAACAGGCCACACCACCCGACAGTTACTTCGTCCTTCTGTAACACTTATCACGCTACAAATTTTCACGACACCGCAAAATGACAGACCCTATGAAGGAGAGCAACGAAACAACGCCGGAGCGCAAACCCCCATTCCACGTTCCAACAGCGCAACCAGTCCCGGAACGGTCACAGCATGGTAAAGAAAGATCCACTAGGAAACCACCCTCTGAACCACCCCAACTGGCGCAATCATCAGCCACGATACGATTCCAGTGCTTCAAGGCTGTGTCCAGTAGCTCCCCTGCAGATGCTCCCAGTACAACTCCTCACACGTCAAGCTCCTGGTACACTACCCACATGTGATACACATACACACATATCGATATCCACTCTGATCACCGTCCTGGCACCCCACCTACGCCTTTAGTAGCAACACCTACTCCCCACCTACGCCATGCTGGTAGCAACACACACACACACACACACACACCAGTCCTCACTCCGTAACGAAACCGCTTGCTGAGTGAGTCTGAGCTCGCAATCACTGAAGGTGTGAGTGAGGAAGCAGGAGCTAGTGACTAGAAGATGGATCTGAGCGGCATCCGGGACTAGAATTAGGGTGCAAGGATTTGTAGTGTTGAGGTCAGTGGTGGTGAGATCGGTGATCAGGCTCTGCTGATGCCTGATGGGCACCTTGGATTGTGGCCATCTCAGGCACGCTGATGAGCCTGCTCAAGTGGTCAGGCCGTGGAGAATCATTGCCACTTGCATCTGAGTACCCTTTGCTATGATAGCCTCTATCATGAGGATGATTGAATGTACACTCTCTCTGGTCCACCTGTACACCCCTCCTTCCTCGCCTGCCACGTCAGCCCTAAAATGACTGTCCTCGCCTTCTTCTTCTTCTTCTTCTTCTTCTTTCTCCTCCTGCTATGGTTGAATTGAACAAGTGGGTTTTTCACAGTGTTGTGGTTTCAGTTGAATGATGGTGGTGAATCTGTTTGTGTGTGGTTTTTGTGATGAAAAGGGATGTGGTGGTGGTGGTGATGGTGGTGTTATTGGTACTGGTGGCGGGGATTTAGATATTTATTTAATGGTGATGATGTTGTATGTAAAATGTATCTGATGTTGTTGAAAGTGCATTTGTAAATGTATTGTAAAAAAAAAGGAAAAACATGTTTGAATATTAAAATACTTCACAAGTACTGGACGTGCTAGTTTAATGTATATTTTGTATGGAATGTAATTATTTTTGTAAAATTTGGGATGAAATGTATGTTGAAAGAGTGAATTCGTGGATATAATTTGTCATGTTAATATATGCATACAAAATTATATAAATAGAGAAAGAGAGAATTCAGACAAATATTAGGATTAAAATATGTGTATTTTAAGTTTGTATGGAGACAAAATAAAATAAAAGCATTAAGCATTATCATATTCTCTTATGTCACATATTCTGGTTTCAGGTTTGGTTTAGATAAAATTTTGTGGTTCATATTTTTATTTTAGATTTATAAAATCACAATTTTGATTTTAATTTTTTGAAAAAAAGCTATAGTAAAAAAAAGATTTCATTAGCTTGTGATTTATATTGTTGTTGTAGATTGCAATATAACACTCAAATTCACACAAATATTTTAAAATAAAATTAAAATATATTCAAATCCTTTTTTATACAATTTGAATATATTCATGTCTATATGCCACACTTATCTTATATTGAAAAATTCTTAATTATTTTTTTATTATAATTTACATGTTAAGTATTTCATAAAATAAAATATGAATTTTTTTCATTAGTATCAAAGTTGATGCTTTTAAATGTCACAGTACAATCAAATCAAATCAAATCAAAAAATCAAAAAATATGGTTCACCCATTCATGTTTATATGTACCGAAAGTGAACCTGAATAGTGACACACGTTTCTCACAAGCAATGAACGTGATTCTTCGTTTCATGTTACCACAACTGAAATCTTTCAAAACAGGCAATTGTGTCATCGATTTATATACTGCACACAGTTTACTGCAACGTTTTTCCGGACGCCAATTGACGCTCCATGAAGACCCCTCCTGAACCGAATTATGTGAGATCAGAAAGCTTCATATCCACCCGAGGCAGTGCGGCCATCGAGGTTGACATGCAATCAGTGGAAACTGATCTATTGTGTACCAGTGGTCTTGAAATCATATCATACAACCTAGATCACTACCCACTCTTCTTTCAGCATCAAAGTCTTTTGGATAATCACACTAATAGCGCCTTGAGGTACTGTAATGAGGCTCCATCACAATACAGGTCACAATTCCGAAAGACTATACATAACGCGAGGGAATCATGCAGACACTTCATCCTTTGCGCCGCATCATGGCATTGTCAACATGTTGTCGAATTCCTGTGTGTGTGTGTGTGTGTGTGTGTATGTATGTGTTGTATGCGCTCCACACTGTGCGAGTAAGTTTTCGACTGACTGCAGAGTTTCTCATTCTGTTGTTTTCTCGGACGTGCTTTCCATTGCAGAAGTGTTACCGATTGAAGGCTGTGTTCTTGGACTGCATCACATTCAGCTCATCTTCACATTTCTACAGTATGATTCGTGCTCTAACACGGACAGTCTTGGGCTCAAAGTAGAGATAGTCATTTTGACTGTTAAATCACATTGGCAGAGGAAAAAGAGGACCGAGAAAGCTGTTCCTGCAGGATCAGTAAGCGACATGTATCAGCAACTTATCCCCATATATAACTTGCATATATCAATAACTTCTACATGTATATATGCATGTATAACGTGTGTCAGTAATCCACATATATCTGTAACTTTTATATGTGTGTGTGTGTGTATATATATATATATATATATATGAAAAACTTGTACCAGTAATCGACATGGTGAGTGAGGAAAGCTGGAGAAGTAACCTGGTGACATGAAGCTGCTTCAATTGAAGAAAGAGAGCATTAATAAATGCGTGTGATGAAGCGTTGGAGTGAAGGTAGGCCCCATTCCAGTCGCACTCGGCGATGTTGTTATTGATGGAGCATCGCAAGGAATGAATCAGACCTGTTTCGTTTCTATTCACTCCAGTCTTTCTCAATCATTCCCTCACACAAAATCAACATTCATCCGTTTTCACGGTGGTGTTGGTGTTTTTGGCCATAATTTTGACCAAACTTTGTAAAGTCCCAACTGGTAACAGCATTTTACTTATAATGTGCAAAAATTAACCAAATAAGATCAAAATGTAATTATACAAAAACAAGAAATTTTCAATACAACTTTTTTATAATGAACTTTTGTCTCAATTTACTTTGTAGCATAGTTTGTAGTTACTAAGATGAATTTGTATCTGATGCAATTTTATATAGAAGACCAACTAATTCCAATTTCTATTTAAGAAAAAGACTTTGGGAGTACCATCAAGATTTTGATGACAACTAACTTTGAGAAATTTTCTATGTGTTAGTACAAGTCACAAGATTAAAAAAGATCTTAATGCATTTTAAGTTTCTAATGCTTTTCATCCTCTATCTTGTATAGTGTGATTTTTTTAGAAAAAAATACTCTTTGACTTATTAAAATACAAGTTCCATAAGGCAATTGTGGTTTCTTATTAAAAATTATCATCTAAGAAACTTTGTAATTTTTTTGATGTTTTAGAAAATCTTATTATATAAACAGAAGAAAACTACTTTCTAAGTAAATTTTTTATTTTACCTTTAAATGAATTTTTAAATAGTTTTAGTTGTAGAAAAAGACTAAATTAGTTGCATCTATTTTAGTTCAATGTTAAATTGGTTGGAATTTGATAGGTATTCTTAAATTATTGTTTACAGCTCTTCATTAAGAATTATTAATTGACTATCTAAAAATTTATAAAAATAAAAAATAAAATAAAAAAATAAAAAATATACAGATCTCTATAATGCAATAAAAGATGATTTTTAAATTTTGAAAAAATTAAAAAATCCAAAGAAAATACAGCTGAAAAACTAAATTTATATATATATATATATATATATATACATATATAAGAATTAAATTTTCTACCTAAAATATAAAATAAATACTAAATAATTAATTATAAAGATAAGTCTTATATGTAACATAATCAAAGCTTTATGCTCTATTTTAATATTATTTTTTTCTACTTGCAACAAAAGTTAGAATGCATGTATAATTAATTGGTAGTATCTTCTTAATATACATATTTTAAAAATTATTCCTATAATAATATTTAATAAATTAATATATATATATATATATAATTTTATTTTAATTAAAAAAATATATAATTTGAGCATTTGAATATTTTTTTCTTGATAGTTTAGATAGTATTTTTTATGTTTTTTAAAACTAAAAGAGTATAAATTTATATTGTGATGATTGAAAGATAGAGAGTTATTGCAACTAAATTAAGTATCAAAGTTGGGATTAGACTAAATACTTTAAAAACTGCTACAATAAGAATTAATTTATTTTTTGAGTTTTCTTTGATTAAAGAGATAATTTAATAATTTTAAAAATGATACCAATATTTTTTATTATTCTACTAAAATATGGACTAAAGGCCTATAATTTAGAAGGTCTTTAAAATTTTATTTGATAAGAAAAAAAATAAAATAATATGAAAAATTAAGATTATTTGCTATAAAACTTTTAGATTTAATGTATTTATTAATACTTTCAAATTTCAAATTTTAAATTGTTTTTAAATAAATTATTCAGTTTCTTTGATATTTTATAATAATAAAATATTTTCATCTTACATTCAAATTTAATACAACTTCATTGATTCTTAGTATGTTATTTTAATTTAGCTAGTTATAAATAAAATAGATTCATAAGCCAAAATAAAGTTTCATAAGTTTTTCATTTTTATATTTTTTTCACTTTTTTTCTTATTTTTTTTATATATTTATTTATATATTTTTATTCTTTTTATCTTATTTTCTTATTTTTTAATTTTTTTAAATATAATAGAAGCAATATCAAAGATATGAATTTAGAAAAAAAATTAAAAAGATAATAAAAAAATTTAATATTAAAAAAATATACATATATTTAATATTAAAAATTAAAATAATTATTTTTAAATATATAAAAATTAGATAGTCTTAAATCAAGACTATAGTTTTAAAAAAATTTGACAAGACTAAAAGTAGCCTTAATTTGTCTCTTTATATATTAGCTACCAAAAAGACTATGTGGAAGTTTAATTAGAATTACAAAATTTGTAGCTCAAGTGTGTACATTGTGGGTTGCTTCTACAGTAGCTTCCTAAAAGTATAAAACTTCTATGAGAAGTTTTTATAGTCATATGGTATATCTAAAAAAACATAAAGATCTTATCCTTGTCTAGGAAGCTTATTTGATATTTCTTGAGCAATATATTATCTACCAAATATATTTTTTTATTTTTACTTATTTTTTTTTATTTTTTTTTATTTAAATAATATAAATATCTATTATATTAATCCTACTTCAAAAGATAAATTACACAAAAAAAATTAAATTGCATAATAAGTTTATAAAGTTTAAAATCTATCAAATAGTGTTTGCTACAAACTTTGATCTATATTCTACACAAAAGTAATTTATAGATCTTTGAAACCATTCATAATATTTTTTATTTAGATAAATAGACCATCCAAGTATTTTGTCATTATTGATGCCTTTATTACTACCTTCAAACAACACATTCTAAATACCATCATGTATATTATCTATTTTTAATACTATTATCAAACATCAAGACTTTCTTCCAAGATTTTGATACCTCATGTATTATATCTTATCATCTATTTAATAAAAATTGTGTCTTTCTTTAAGATATTTATTTTAATTTTAATCTATATAGGTTAAGACAATCTAAATAGATTATTTGATAATTTTAAAAATAAAAATTCTTCAGATAAATCTATTAATTTTTTATTTTCTATCTTTTAAAGAAGTTATTTTTTATTTTTTATTTTTAGTTTTATACCATCTTATATTTTGATACCTTTTAGATTCATAAGCCAACTTATACCATCTTATTTTTAATTTTATACCATCAAAACTCACTAAGAGAGCAACAATTGGTTTTTTAATTGACATATCTAAATTTATATGAGTCAATTAAGTTGATGCAATTGTTAAAAAAACTTTTGTTATTTTTGTATTTATTTAAACCAATCACTCTTAGTATTAATTGAAGTAATAGAAAAAATTGGTGTATAATAAGTAACAATCATTTTATTTTTTCTTGTATTAATATTATGATATTTTTTATTTCTATAACCATAACTATAACTATTATAACTTTAAAAAATTTACACAAGACAGAAAAATACATATATATATATATATATATATATATATAATATTAATTTAGAAAATATAATATTTACTTAATAAAGTATTTTTTACTTAATATTAATATTAAGTATGTTAATTTTGTTAAATTGGAAAGAACATAAATCTAAATAATACATTGAAAAGATAATATACTTATATATCATTAAGAAGGAAGAAAGTAAGTATAGAAGGAATATAGATGTAAGAAAGAAAAGAACTACAATAGTTATTACCAAATACAAAAAAATCATAGAATCTTAAATCAACATTTAAATATAATAAATATATTGAAAAGATTAAATGTGGCCTTAATCTTACTTCCTCATATGCTATCTATGTAAAAGCTTTTTAAAAACAACAAGGCTTATAGTCTAAGCATTTAAGTTGTATGTTACTTCTATGATTGTTTTCTAAAAGAAAAAAACTTTTAAATGAAGTTTTTATAGCCATATAGTATATCTAAGAGAATCTAAAGATCTAGTAAGTATTTAAGAAGATTCTTTGATGTTTTAAAATATATTTATCTATTTAATATATTTCTATTAATTTTTATTTAATTCTATTTATTACTATTTATTTAAATAATATAGATACTTATTACAATAAATAGAATTATTATAAATCTACTATATTTTTAATCAATTAATATTACAAGATAACAATTATTTTTTTAGTATTTTGAAATTGGCTTTAACATGATAATAATAAAAATTAAATAGATAAAAAAAAAAAAAAAAAAAAAAAAGTTAAATAAAATACTAATTAAGGGCATATAATTTTATATATTAATAAAATAATATTATTATCATAGCAATATTATAATTACTAATGAATTTTTAAATTATTAATTTCTAAAAAATATCTAATTATAATAGATTCCTATTAAATATCAATATTATCCAATCAAAGACAAAATTAAGCTTAAACTTTTTTACTATCATGTTGCCTATCTTTAAGTTCTTTATTATTATTATGTATATAAGATTAATGATCAATAAAATAGAAATAAAATTATGATAAAATCAATTTGAATTATTGTAGATTTTATATTTTAAAAAGTCTTATATTGAAGATAAAGTATAAACTTGCAAGCAAACAAAAGAGTAGTTTGATTGATATTTGAAGAAAAATAATATATTTTGATGTATTAGAAGAAGACTCACATATTATTATAAAAAAAATTTAAAGATCTTTTAGAATGTGGTGTATGGCTAATGCCATAGATGTTGTATAATTGTAAATGGAGTGTCATTATGGCAAGTTTTAGCAAAATTAAGGCATGTATTTTTGTAGCACATGTGAATATCTATTTTTTTATTTTTTATTTTTATTTTTTATTTTTTTAAAGATATTTCATCTTATAATTCTATGATCTATGGTTGAAAGAAAATAGATAATATTAGTTAGAGGACATAGAAACATGTGTCATGTGTACTTTAAGATTGTTCATTCAAACCAATTTTTTTAATGTGGTGATTATAAGCAAATCATATGTGTAATAAGATGTGATCAATATACATAGTGAGAATAGTGTGACAAAGTTGGTAATCAAGTTATAACAAAACAATAAAAAAATATTAAATTTTGGTAAAGATTTTTTACCTAAAAGACAAAAAATATTTAGCAAAATGGTATAAAAGAATAGGATACATTAAGCCAAGGTAATAAAAAGAAATAAGAGAAGATTAAGTGCAACTAATATAGAATATGCATGGAATTATTATACTTAAAAGTTAATAAAGAAAAATTTAAATCTAAACATTACAATGAGATGATTTGGAATTTTTTATAAGAAATCTAACAAAAAAAGTTAGTTTAATGTAAGAGAATAAAAAGAAGGGATAAAGAATTGATTTGATTAAAATACAAAGCATTAGCAAAAAAAAATGATTAGAATATCAAAAAAAATTAAAAAAGAATATTATAAAAAAATAAAAAATAAAATGGAACAATAAAAAAAAAATCTTATAAGTATTTTTCAATTAAAAAAAAAGTCATATAATCAAGAGCTTTAAAGAATATTCTACAATCAAAAGAAAGATTGTGCACAATAGAAAAATTTGACAAAGAAGTAAATAATTTACAAAAAAAGATAAAAGACTTGATTTAATAGTAATTAAATAAAAAAAATATATAATTGGATATGAGATAAAGTGCATGTGAGAAATAAGACAATAAAAGGGCAAGTAATTCAAATAGAAAAAAATCTAAGAATGTGAAAAAAAAATAAGAAGAAAATCCAAATTATAAAAAAATTAAATAATTAAAAAAATTAGTCTAAGAAATATTATAATAATAATATAATTGAATAAAGACTATAATTAAGAGTACATTATTTTATTTTTTTGATAAAATATAAGCATATTAGAAGTTTTAGATTACCTATTTTTAAATTGATATTGTTTATAGAATTTTTTTCTTTGTTCTTGAGTGTTTTATTCTGCAATGAAAGTAAATACTTTCCTTTCTATTATATTATCATAGCAAAGCTTGTTGAATTAAAGAGCTCAATGGCACAAATGCAAGAACAAATAAAAGAGTTAATGCTTGCAATGTATTAACTCAATGTATCACTACAAGGAGCAATAAGATTAGCAAAAAGTGAAGATGTAAACATGATTGGAGCTATTTCAATGTCTACACTAAGCCATACTATTTTATCTTTGATGGGACACCCTTTAAGCATCAAAGAACAAAAAATTAGTTTGTCTAAGAAGTTTGATGGCACAAGATCTAAGTTTTGAGAATTCATCAATCAAATACAATTGGTGATTAAACTTCAACTTCAAAGTTATCTAACTAAAGAATCACAAATCAAGTTTATTAAAATACTACTTTCAGATTTAATTTTATCATAGTTTTTATCTTTTTTCAAATGATGCAATCTAATATTGGATAATTTAGATATATTTTTAATAAATTTTTTATCTATATATGGAGAACATGATGTAATTCATGTTGCAACTAACAACATCTATATCTTACGATAAGGTAATTGATCAGTGACTTTATATACTTCACAATTTTGACAACTAGCAATTTATATCCAGTAGGATGATGCTGCAATCATCAACTAATTTTTCTATTGATTACAATATAATATAAAGAAATTGATGTTCAACTTATCCAATTCTCAAACATTGAATCAAGGAATTGACTTTGTTCTAAAATGTGATAATTGATTTTTTGAATTTTGATCTAAGAATTGCATGAGGGAGCTTCAACATTATTATAATATAATGGCAATACCAACGTCTTTTCAATACATACATTCAAAAGTAAAAGAAATATAAATTGATGTGGTACATTTTAAACCTCTTGTTGAATAAGAAAAGATTTTTTGTCATTAAAAAGGATTGTGCTTATATTGTAGAGAACGTAAGCATATTGTTCAACATTGTCTAAAGAAATGATACAACTATAAAATGAAAAATATGGCTATTAGAGAAGATAATATGTCAAAAAATAAATTTGTCCAATTACAATAAAGACCATGCAGTTGGAATCTTATATAACTTCTAAGAAAGATTATATTTTCTCCTTAGAATCTTCTACTTATTTAATAATAGATATATATTTGAAACCTAAAAATTACAAAGCCTCTATCTTATTAGATTCAAGAACCTTAGCATGTTTTTTTTAAAAAAAATTTGTTAAAAGTCATAGAATATTTTTAATATGGAAAATTAAACTCATACATGTAGAATTCATAGATAGTCGTCCATTGTCTTTTAGAGATGTTATTCATAAAATTCTTCCTATAAATATAATAATAGATGGTTATAATAATTATATAATCTTTAATATAATTAATTTTTTTTAATTTAGTTATTTTAGATTTATCATGGCTAAAAAAATATAATCCTTGAATAGATTAGATTTCTTATAAACTTGATTTTTTTCAAAGCATTAATGAGAGTCTTACTAACCAAATAAAAAGTCATAAGTCTAGTATAGTAAAACTCTTACTTCTAGGTATAAAAAATTTTATGAATGCAATAAAAGTAGGATTATTTTTTATTATTTATGCTACATCCATTTTTTATGGTGGAAAGACTTCAAGTGGCATTTCAAGCTAGTACTAAGATTATTAAGATATTTTTTTTAAAAAAAATATAAATATTTTTTTAGAGCATCATCCATATGATTGTTTAATTAATATGAAAGAGAGAATTCAATCTCTATTTGGACCAATCTACAATTTATCACAAAATGAATTGGTTGAACTCAAAAAATATATTAATGAGAACTTGGCCAAGAATTTTATATGCCATTTAAAATCTCCAATAGGAGCTCTTATCTTATTTGTGAAGAAAAAAGATTGGTTACTACGGATGTATGTAGATTATTGAAGACTCAATAAGATTATTATAAAAAATAGATATCTTTTACCTTTGATATCTAGACTTTTTAATCAATTGAATTAAGCTAAGATCTATATAAAAATAGATCTATGAGGAGTATACAATATGATTTGTATCAAAGAAGGAAATGAATGGAAGATTATGTTTCAAATAAGATATGGATATTTTAAATATAACATTATGCCTTTTAAACTTACGAATGCACCAATTATTTTTCAATATCTCATGAATGATATTTTTTGTGAATTCTTAAATAATTTTATTGTTTGCTATCTAGATGATATTTTAATCTATTCTAAAAATATAAAAGAGTATGAATTATATATTCATTGTGTGTTATAAAAACTAAGAGGTACAGAATTATATGCCAAGATAGAAAAGGTATATTTTATATTATTTAAATTGACTTTTTAAGATATATTATTTAAAATAATGGTCTCAAGATGGATCCTAAGAAAGTCTAGACAACCATGAACTGGAAGATTTTAAGAATAATAAAAGATGTTCAATGCTTTTTGAGATTTGCCAATTACTATCAAATTTTCATCAAGAATTTTTTTCAAATTGTAGCTCCACTTACACACGTAACTTATGAAGACAAACTCAAGTGGAATAAAGAAGAAGAAGCATTGCTTGAAGCTTTGAAGATAATTTTTACTTCTACACTAATCTTGTATTGTATTAATTTTTTTAAGATATTTTTTATACAAACATATATATCAGACTTTGCTTTGAATGCAGTATTGTTACAAATGAGAATAGATGACAAATTTCACCCAATAGTTTTTTATTTCAAAAACTTTTTAGTAATAAAGATCAATTATAAAATCTATAATAAAGAACTTCTTATAATTATGGAATCTTTTTAAGAATGGCATCATTATCTAGAAGATACTTTTAATTTAGTCACTATATATACAAATCACAAGAACCTGAAATGCTTCATTTTAATATGCATATTGAATTGTTGTTAGGCTTATTGGAACATATCTTTGTCAAGATTTGAATTCATTATCACTTATTGGCCAAGAAAACAACAATGTCTATTCAATGTTCTTTCTATATGTTTATATTTTGTACCAAAAAAAAAAGATTTTGCTTTTGATCAACAAAGAACGATCTTCTTAAGGTTAGAGCAATTTCATCTTTGAATAATAAAATCAACATTGATTGTTGATTCAACTTTTTTCAAGCAAGTTCAATTAAGTATGTCTTCAGACCCTCTTATTCATGATATTAAAAATAATTCATCTAAGTCTCATGATATTTCTAAGCTCGAATTCAAAAATAATCTACTCTATTTTGAAAGACACTTATATATTTCAAAAGGTGAAGCACAACTATATGCTTTTTAAGCTTGTCACAACTTCCCTACAAGAAGATATTTTGAATATAATAAGATTTTAGAGCTAATATCAAGAGATTTCTCGTAGCTTCAAATGTGGTAGATTGTTAAAGAATTTGTACAATGGTACAATATTTGTTCAAGATCAAAAACTTCTTATTATTGATCTTACAGATTTTTCCAACCATTATTTATATTAGAACAATCTTGATCTTTTGTTTCTATTGATTTTATCATAGATCTTTTAAATTCAAATTTATATGATTCTATATTTGTGATTGTAGATCATTTCATTAAGATGGCATATTTTATATTGTGTACAAAATCTATCAGAGGTGAAAAAACAACTAAAGTCTTCCTTGATAATATATATTGCTATCATAAATTATCAAAGAATATTATATCAGAGAAAGGAATATAATTTGTATTAAAATTTTGGAGAAACTTTTTCAAAATATTGAAGGTGAATATAAAATTATCTTCAACTTTCCACCTTCAAATTGATAGACAAATAAAATAGAGAAATTAAATTTTGGACCAATATTTAAGATGTACCATTAACTATCATGAAAATGATTGGACAATTTTTTTGCCATTGGCAAAGTTTACTTATAATAATTTGGTATATTTTTTTGTTTAATAAATTCTATTTTTTATAAATTATAATTATCATCTACAACTTGATATTTTTAACTTTTTAAAAGTTGATAATCTTGAGGTAAAAGATTTGGAAAATTGGTTATGAAAGCTATATACAACAATAAAGATATAATTAAAAGAAGGTCAAGAACAACAAAATATCAATACAAATGTCTATTGTAAGAAAGAACCTTAATTCTACATAGAAAATAAAGTATAATTATTTTGTTGTAATATCAAGACTATTTGTCCTTGTGATAAGCTAGATTATCTTAGGTTTAGACTATTTTTTATTTGTGAATAGATTATTCCAATTGCTTATTGATTACACCTACCAAAATCTATAAAGATCCAATTTATATTCTACATGTCATTACTTGAGTCATACAAAACAATGGATATACAAAAAAAAAAAAAAAAAAAAAAAAAAAAAGACAAATGCCATTGCTTCTTATAGACATGGATAACAATAAAGAATTTGAAGTGGAAGAGGTTTTAAATTCAAAATGGTGCCAAAATCATTTAGAATATGTTTTATATTGATATGGATATGATATTAATAAATGCACATGAGAACCATATAAGAATCTAGCAAATACATCAACAAAAGTCAATACATTTTATTAATGACATCTATCAAAATCAAGATGAAGAGTCAAGAAAAACTTTGCTATAAAATAAAGCAAGTTTAATAGAGATTTTATTCTATTTTGTATCATTTTTTGCTATTCTTTTGAATTTTTTAGCACTAAAAAGATGAAAAGTCAATAACCAGTAAATTCAATTTAAGATATATTGTTTGCTAACTTATTGGAAAAGACATTATGATTATCACAAACTTCAAGACAATGAAATAAAAATAAAGATCCTCAAGAACGACATGTTCTTTCTTGGATTGATAGCTAGATACATGTCAAGGATATGAACTAAAACAGATACATAAGTTAGTAAAAATTATGTCAAATAAAAATAACAAAATAGAAATATAGAAATAGGTATATTCAAGAAGAAACTCAAATGGCTATTGCCAAAGACTAGAAAATACATGAGACTCTGGAACTAAATTAGGAGCAAGAAAGGAATTGACAAGAATGAAGAAAGATTCACTCTTATTTCTATAAATACTATCTATTTAAGAGCTACGTGGCAATATTCTACAGGATCTCTTACACGTGTCTAATTTATAAGACACATGTCAAACTTGCAAGACAAGTTTTTTATATGAGCGCCACATACTTAGCTTGTTCTACAAGCTACCAACATGTGTAATACATAGTTAACTTGTTGACCAAGTTTCTAACCTATCAATCACCTATAGACATGTATAAAGGTGATTTTGTATTTATGAAGCTTCTAGGAAGCTTTTCTATAAGATATTATCAAATTTATTTATTTTACCTACTTCTATTAACTAGATAATTATTGATAGAAATCTTATATCCATGACATTATCCCCCCCTTCTAGAGACGAGTTCCACGAGGAGCAGTGATTATATGTTGAGAAAGTCCAGGATACGTCGAATTATGCTTGTTACATACTTTGATCTTTGTTTCTTTTGAAGGTAGTTGATAGGTTCTTTCAACCATCAATAGTATCTCATATTAAGACAAGAAGACCACCTTGTTATTTAATCATTGTTAAGGCCTTCATAATTTTTTTCAAAGAAAACATTTAGAACACCATCAGAAGTAGTTCCTACATCTAAAAGTATCACCAAATATTGAGAGTCTCTTCCAAGGTCGTGATACCAAATACGTTGTATTTTGCCATCAATTCGAGGAAGAACATGTTATTCTTGAAGATCTTCATCTCTATTTCGTCATCTTGAAGGTTGTGATAATTATAATATCTTGTTTAATAAGTCAACAAATGATGATTCTTGAGCAAAATTTACTAGTTGTTGATCTTCTATCTCTTTAGCATGAACAAATTCAAGAAAATAGCAAATAATGATATAAAATAGAATGAAACCTCTATAGAACCTGCTTTATTTTATAGCAAAGATTTTCTTGACTCTTTATCTTAGTTTTGACGGATGTTATTAATGAAACATATTCACTTTTGCTAATGCATTTGTTAGATTCTTGGATGGCTCTGATGTATATTTACTAATATCATATTTGTGCCAATATGCAAGATATTCCAATTGATTTTGGTGCCACCTTGAATTTAAAATCTCTTCTATCTCAAATTCTTTATTATTGTCTACTTCTATAGGAGACAATGGCATTTGTCTTCTTTCTTATATATTCACTATCTTATATGGCTTAAGTAGTGACACGTGAAATATAAGATAGATGTTCATAGATTTTGGTAGGCAAAATTGATAAGCAACTGGATTGATTTGTCCACAAATCAAAAAAAGTCCAAATCTTTGATAATCTAGCTTGTCACAAGGACAAATAGTCTTGATATTATGACGAAATAACCATACCTTATCGTCCACGTGGAATCGAGGTTGTTTCTTGTGATAGATATTTGCATTGATTTTTTATCACTCTTGAGCTTTCTTTAATTGTACCTTCATTGTTGTATGTAGCTCTAGCAACCAATTTGTCAAATCTTCTGCTGTAAGATTATCAGCTTTTGAAAAATCAAAAGTATCAAGTTGTAGATGATAACCATAATTTGCAAAGAATGGAGTTTGTTGAGTAGACAAATGTACCAAATTATTATAAGTAAACTTTGCCAATGGCAAAAGAATTATCTAGTCATCTTGATGATAATTGATGATATATCTCAAATATTGCTCCAAAATTTGATTTATTCATTTTGTTTGTCCATTAGTTTGAGGGTAGAAAGTTGAAGATAGTTTTATATCCACCTTCAATATTTTAAAAAGGGACCTCTAAAATCTTGATACAAATTGTGTTCCTCTATCTGATATAATATCTTTTGATAATCTATGATAGCGATAGATATTATCAAGGAAGAATTTAGTTGTCTCTTCACTTGTAATAGATTTTATACATGGTACAAAATATGCTATCTTAGTAAAACGATCTGCAATCATGAATATAGAGTTATATGAATTTGACTTTGGAAGATCCATGATAAAATCCATAGAAATAAAAGACCAATATTGTTCTAGTATAAGTAATAGTTGGAGAAGTCTATAAGGTTGGTGACAAGGAATTTTTGATCTTGAACAAACATCACACAATTGTACAAACTCTTTAATAGCCTTCCACATTTGAGGCCACTAAAAATCTCTTGATATTAGCTCCAAAGTCTTATTATATCTAAAATGTCTTGCCGTAGGGAGGTTGTGACAAGCTTCTAGAGTACGTAGTCATGTTGTACCTTTTGGAATATATAAACTACCTTCAAAATAGAATAGATTATTCTTAAATTCAAACTTAGAAGTATCATGAGATTTAGATGAATTATTCTTAATCTCATGGACAAGAGGATCTGAAGACATACTTAACTGGATTTGCTTGATAAAAATTAAATCAATAATCAATATTAATTTCATTGCTTGAAGATAAAATTACTTTGGCTTCAAGAAGATTATTTTTTATTAATCAAAAGTTTTTTTTTTTTTTTGGTATAAGATAAGAATATCTAAAAAGGACATCGGACAAACCTTGTTGTTTTCTTGGCCAATATGTGATAATAAATTCAAATCTTAATAAAAACATGCTCCAACAAGCTTAACAATAATTCAATATATGTGTTGATATGAAATACTTGAGATTCTTGTGATCTGTATGTACAATGATTAGATTAGAAGCGCCTTCCAGATAATGATGCCATTCTTGATTGAATGAAAAGAATCTATAATTGTAAGAAGTTCTTTATGATGGATTTTGTAGTTGATTTTTGCTCTTGAAAATTTCTTAGAATGAAATGCTGCTGGGTGGAATTTGTCATCTACTCCCATTTGTGACAATACTACCCCCAAAGCAAAGTTTGATGCATGTATTTTGATAAAAAATACCTTAAAAAAATCAACACAATACAAGATTAGTGCAAAAGTAAAAGCTGTCTTCAAAGCCTCAAATGAATCTTCTACTTCTTTGCTCCATTCGAATTTGTCTTTACAAGTTAAGCATGTAAATGGAGCTGGAATTTGCAAAAAGTTCTTGATGAAGATTTGATAGTAATTGAAAAATCTCAAAAAATATTATACATCTCATATTATTTTTAGAACCTTCCAATCCATAATTGTCTAAACTTTCTTAGGATCTATTTTGAGACTATCATTTGAAATGATGTATGCTAAGAAGTCAACTTGAGTAGTATAAAATACACATTTTTCTATCTTGGCATATAATCCCGCATCTCTAAGTTTTTGTAATATATATTGTCATATTGCATTTATATGTAGTATGTAAAATTATTATGATTTTTATTTATTTTTGTTGTCTATATATGAATACTAGAGGCTATTTTAGAAGATATTCTAAGGAAAGGATTTATTTTAGCTACTTAATTAGCAAATAAGAATAGATATTTGTTTGGTTTCTACCTTATTCTTACCTTAGAATAGATTCTTTTGTAATTAGAAGAAAGGTAAAGGTTGTTTTATCTATTTTGTTGATTTGAAGTAGCCTGGACTTTATGAGGGATAAAAAAGAAGAGTATGGGATAAATGAGGCCTATCCAATAGGATTTTGGCTGCCCATGTGGACGTGGCGTAGGCTGATGTGGAATAAAAGGGGAGAAGACTCCTCTTGTTGGGAGTAAGGTTTCAAATTTTGAGTAGTGAACTTTGGAGAGAGATAGCTCCAAGGATATAGAATCGTTTTTAATGAAAATTAGAAGGTGTATTTTTTGAGTTGTGAGGATTGTAGAACCTATTTACTTGCTTAGTTTGGAGTTGTGAGCAAAAAGTTATGCTTGATTTAATGGAATAAGGTCTGCTGCTATTGAAAAGAGACAGCAAAAACTTTGAGCTGCCACTGCAAGTTTGATTTCAAATTTATTTTAGTGAATTTTGTAGAAACTTTGGAAAATCATGCTAGCTTTCTATTAAGCTATTTCTTGTAGTATTTGGAGTTGGAGAGAAAAAGTTGTGAGCTTAAGAATAGGAAAGGGTCTGCTGCCACTCAATGAAGAGGGGCAAAGATTTTGTTCAACCACCCAAGTCGGACAGTCTCTTCAATATTTTTGTTGTTATTTTAAGTGCTTATAATAACTTATATAGGCTTTTCACAAAAATAAAAATCAATACATTTAAAGGTTGTATGAAAGTTTTATGAGCCATGAAGTGTCAAGAGGGCAAATTGTAGCTAAGGTTTGAGGAGTAGGTTCAACTAGCTATAAAATTTGAAGTTTGAGAGGCATGCACGCGAAATTTTAATGCAAGTTAGATGATAGAGTGAGCTTTCTAAAAAACTATTGCATGTCTAATTTAAAAAAGAAGAATAAATACAACAAAGACTAAAGTAAAGATGAGCTTTGTTACCTTTTTATTTGCTGGGAATTTTTAGTGCCTATTTCATTTAGCCATAACTTTTAAATGGTAAGATATATATATTTGTGAAATTTTGATATATTTTATAATAAGATATTAGCTTTTTATAAGTTATAAGCATGTTTGATTTGACCTTTAGATGAATTTTTAGTAATTTATATAACTCCAACTAGTTGTATAATTTGTATTCCTCATATGTGGTTGTATTTTGAAATATACTTGAATATATACATACTTTGTTTATATGTACTATATAAATATATATACTTATATTTATATTAAATATTTATATAAGTATTATATAAAGTATTTATATAATTATTTATACAAGTATTATATAAAAGATTATACTTTATATTTGTATAAATATTATATAAGGATTTATACTTTATATTTCTACAAATATTATATAAAGGATTATACTTTGTATTTCTATAAATATTATACAAAGCACTATATTTTATATTTCTATAAGTATTATATAAAGAATTATATTTCACATTTTTATAAATATTATATAAAAGTTTATACTTTATATTTGAACAAGTATAATACAAGTATAATGAAGAAGCTTGAATAAATATTATGCAAGTATATAAGATACTTATTTGGCTTCCTCTCATATTTCCTGCTAATTCTAGTAACAGCTAGGAACCTGGTGTTTTCTCAAGGCGGATTCTCTCTATCCCGACAACGTCAAATATGAAGTTCATATTCTGTTATATTCTTAGAGTAGATCAAAATATTGTCTAAATAACAAACAATAAAATCATTAAGAAACTCACAAAATATATCATTCATAAGATGTTAAAAAGCAATTAGTGCATTTGTAAGTCTGAAAGGCATGATATTATATTTAAAATGTCCATACCTTGTTTGAAATGTAGTCTTTCATTCATTACCTTCCTTGATGCGCACTAAGTTGTATGTTCCTCTTAGATCTATTTTTTTATAGATCTTAGCTTGATTCAATTGATCAAAAAATCCAAATATCAAAAACAGAGGGTATCTATTCTTGATGGTAATCTTGTTGAGTCTTCAATAATCTACACACATCCGTAGCGATCCATCTTTCTTCTTTACAAACAAGATAGGAGCTCATGCTAAGATTTTTGAATAGCGTATGAAATTCTTGGCGAAGTTCTCATCAATGTATTTTTTGAGTTCAACCAATTCATTTTGAAATAGACTATAAATTGGTCCAAATAGAGGCTGAGTTCTCTCTTTCAGATTGATTGAGCAATCATATAGACAATGCTTTGGAAGAATGTCTCCATTCTTCTTCTCAAAAACATCTTGATAATCTTGATATAGGCTTTGAATGCCACTTGAAGTCTTTCTACAATTAGAAATAGGTGTAGCATAAACAACAAAAGATGATCCTTCTTTTGCTTCATTCATAAAAGCTTTTACACCTATAAGTATGGGTTTTATTATACTAGGCTTATGATTTGTTACTTGATTTACTGGACTCTTATTAATGCTTTGAAAAAAGTCAAGTCTACAAGAAATTCAATTTATTCAAGAGTTATACTTTACTAGCCATGATAAACCTAAAATAATTGAATTAAAGGGAGATTTAATTATATTAAAGACTACACAACTATTATAACCATCAATTGTTATATTTATAGGAAGGGTTTCATGAATAGCATTTTAAAAAGATAATGGGCAATCATCTATGATTTCTATATGTACGGGTTTAATTTTTTGTACTGAAGGTATTCTACAACTTTTAATAAATTCTTTATCTAAAAAACATGATGAGGCTCTTGAATCTAATAATGCAAAGGCTTTGTGATTTTTAGGTCCCAAATAGACATCTGTTATAAAACAAAGAGAGGATTCTGAGGAGAAGATAGGACCTTTACTAGGGGTTGTATAAGATTCCAATTGCATGGTCCCTATTGTAGCTGGACAAACATGTTTTCCAATATATTGTCTTCTTTGACAACCGTATTCCTCATCTTATAGTTACATCATTTCTTTAAACAATGTTGAGCAATGTGCTTAGGTTTCCCACAATATAAACACAATCCTACTTGATGACAATGAATCTTTTCTTATTTAGTAAAAGGTTTAAAACATATCACATCAATTTATATGTCTTTTATTTTTAAATTTATTTATTGAGAAGATGTTGATGTTGCCATTGTATTATAATAATGTTGGGATTTTCTTGTACGATTCTTTGATCAAAATTTAAAAAGCCGATTGTCACACTTTACAACAAAACCAATTGCTTGACTCAATGTTTGAGGATCGGATAAGTTGAGCATTAATTTCTTTACCTCATATTATAATCCATAGAAAAATTGGCTAATAAGTGCAATATTATCCTGCTTAGTTTCAATTACAAATTGTTGAAATTGTGAAGCATATGATGTCACTGATTGATTACCTTGCTATAAGATACAGATCTTATTGGTTGCAACATGAATTACATCATGTTCTCCATACATAGATCAAAACTCTATTAAAAATGCCTCCAAATTATCCAATACTAGATCATATCATTCAAGAAATGACAAAAATCATAACAAAGCAGAACTTGATAGTAGTGTTTCAATAAACTTGACTTATGACCCTTGGATTGGATAACTTTGGGATTGAAGTTCAATTATCAGTTGTACTTGATTGATGAATCCTCGAAACTTAGATCTAGTGCCATCAAATTTCTCCGGCAAATTAATTTTTGATTTTTTGATACTTGAATGGTGTTCAATTGTAGGTGAAGTGGTATGGCTTGAAGCAACTTAAATCATCTCTATATCTTCACTTTCTGCTAATCTTGTTGCTCCTTAAGATGGTACATTGAGTTGCTGCATTACAACCATTAATTCTCTCATTTGCTCTTGCATTTATGCCACTACACTCTTCATTTCAGCAAGCTCTACTATGATATCACAGTATATATATATATATATATATATATATATATATACTTTCATTACAAAATAAAATACTCAAGAATAAAGAAAAAAAATTCTAAAAATAATATCAATTTAGAAGTGGATAATCCACAACTTCTAATATGCTTATGTCTTATCAAGAGAAAGGGGTAATCTACTCTTAATCAAGAAGAGACAAAGCTCTAATATTATAACTTCATTCTTGTTAATTTGTCAAGGACACAAACTAAAACAGATGCATAAGTTAATAAAAACTATGCCAAAGAAAAATAACAAGATAGAAATAAAGAAGAATATATATTCAAGAAGAAACTAGAATGGCTATTTTCAAAAATTAGAAAATACATAAGACTCTTGAACTAGACTAGGAGCAAGAAAAGAATTGACAAGAGTGAAGAAGGCTTCACTCTTACCTTTATAAATACTATTTATAAAAGAGCTACATGGCAACATTCTATAGGACCTCCTACACATGTCAAACTTCTAAGACAAGTTTTTTACATGTGCGCCACGTACTTATCTTGTTCTACAAGCTACCAATATGTACAACACGTGGCTAGCTTGTTGACCAAGTTTTTAACCTACGAATCACCTATAGACATATATAAAGGTGATTCTGCATCTATGAAGCTTCTAGGAAGCTTTTTTATAAGATATTATCAAATTAATTTATTTTATCTACTTCTATTAACTAGATAATTATTGGAATAAATCTTATATCCATGATAATATAACATATTTGGTATCATGACTTTGAAAGAGATTCTCAATGTTTAGTGATACTTTTAGAAGTATGATTACTCTTGATAGTATTTCAAATATTTTTTTTAAGGAAATCATGAAGGCCTCAACAACGAGCAAATATCAGGGTGATCCTCTTGTCTTGGTATGGGATACTATCGATGGCTGAGAAGACAAATCAACTACCTTCAAAGAAAATAAAGGTTAGAGTATGTGACAAATACAATTCAATGCATCTTAGACTTCTTTAACATATAATCACCATTTTTTGTAGAACTTGTTCCTAAAAAAAAGAATAATATCACGGACATAAGATTTACTTTAATAATTATCTAGTTAATATAAATAGATAGAAATAAATAAAAATAGATTAATTTAATAATATCTTATAGAAAAGCTTCATAGAAACTTCATAGATATGATTTCACCTTTATACATATTTTTAAGTAATTAGTAGGTTAGAAACTTGGCCAACAAGTTAACCACATATTACACATATTAGTAGCTTGTGAAATAAGTTAAATATGTGATACACATATAAAAAACTTATCTTGCAAATTTAACTTGTGTCTTGGAAATTAGACACATGTTAGAGGTCCTATAAAATGTTGCCATGTAACTCTTATGTAGATAGTATATATAGAGACAAGAGTGAAGCCTTTTTTATTTTTGTCAATTCTTTTTTTTCTTCTAGTCTAGTTCAAGAGTCTTTGTGTTTTCTAATCTTTGGCAATAGCCATTCTAATTTTTTCTTGAATGTGTATACTTTCTTATTTCTATATTGTCATCTTTTTTAAGCACAGATTTCATTGATTTATATATTTTCTTTCAATTTATGTCCTTAATAAGTAATTGCAATAGAAATTTAATAATTAGGAGATTGTGCAACTTAAAAGATTATACAAATTATAAATATATTATAAATCTAAGAAATTATATTTAAATAATTTATAAAAGAAATATAATTATATTTTATATTTTATATTTTTAATGATAGCAAGTCTTTTTTTTAATAAGAAGATACAAAAAAAGTGGTTATTTCAAGATAAATACATGTACTTTATATATAATATGACTTTCCAATAATATGATATTTTAGATATAATAAAATATTTAAATATATTTCATGTTATTTTTAATATTTTCAAATATATTTTAAAATATTTTAAAATATTTTTTTAATCTTATTACATTTAATCTCAAGTAAAAATCCTATATCATCTATCTTATAGACTTCTTCAATCTCTATCCATTCCAAAACAATTATAGTCATGTGATTTAATAGATTTTGTTACAAATCTTTTTATATTAGATTTTAAAGATTTTATTTTTGAGATGTTGGATCACTTAATTAAAATGGCATATTTTTATGAGTTGTACAAAAATTATTATTAATAAAGAGACAATTGAGATTTTTTTAATAATATTTATTGATATTATAGACTTTTAATTAATATTATATTTAATTATAGATCCAAGTTTATATGAAGGATTTAGAATATTTTCTTTAATATACTAAAGATTGATATGAAGTTATTTTTAACTTTTTTTTCCAAATAGATGGACAAAAAAAACTTATAAATTAAGTATTTTTACCATTAAATAGCAAAATACTATGCATATTGCATCATAATTTTTTTTTGAAAAACCTCAATGGTTGATAATACTATTAGAAATCAATATTAAACTTTATAATATTTTAAATGTATTATTTAAAGATATTTATAAAGATCTTAATAATGATTTGATCACTTGGTGGTCTTCTTATTAAGATATGGCACATTATTGATGACTTAAAGAACCCATCAACTATCTTTGTATAGAACATAGATTAGATTTTTTTAGCAAATACCATTCAATAGATCTTAGATTTTATTAATTTATTATATAACTTGATCACCTTCATTAAGTTCATTCCAAAAAGAAGTAATTAATATAACAAATACCTATGTTATTTAAGTAAATAGAAATAAATAAGAATAGATAAAAATAAATATGAGTATATAAAAATTTATTAAATAGATAAATATTTTTTTTAAGATATATCAAAATAAGCTTCTTAGACATAGATTAGATCTTTAGATTCTTCTAAATAAGCTATGTTGTTGTAGAAACTTCTCTTGTAAGTTTTATATTTTTAAAAAGTAGCTATAGAAGCAATTCACAATTTAGATACTTGGACTATAAGCCTTGTGGTTCTTAGGAAGCTTCTACATAGTCTTTTTGGTAGCTAGTATATATAGAGAAGACTAAGATTATTTTAAATCTTCTAAATATGTATGTAACATTTATATTTTGATCAAGAATTTCTGATTTTTTATACAAAAATAGTTATTTTATTTCTATCTTATATTTTGTTTTCTTTTACTTTTTTTTTTAATAATATATAAGACTTTTTTTTAATTATATTTATATTTTAAAAATATTTATTATATCTAATTTTAAATATGAAAAGAACTATAATATCAATATAATCATACAAGTATTGGTTTATGAATGTCTTTCTTAATATAATATAAAATACATAACACAATTCCTAAGAAGAATTTTATTAAAAATTATTTTATATTAATCAACATGCATTGAATTTGTCTAAAATTGCACTTGAATTTAAAATAAACTACTAAAAATTTGGTGCCTAGAATTTGATTGTATTAATTTGGTTTTAATTATAAATCTAACTTAAGCATAACTAATCAATATTTAACAAGGATAATTAGTTGTTTTAGCAACTTAAAGAATCAAATTAAATTTCAGCTTAAAAAAAATTAAGATGATTTTTTTAATATCTAAATATAAAACTATTATTTTTAAAAAATAAAAATAAAATATATGTTTATTTAAATAGTCAAAATTTTAAAATTTTAAAAATAGGTAAATTTAATAAGTAATAAAGACTCATAACTCATGACTTTTAATTCATGGATCATATCCACTACTTCACTAGGCTCTTGCAATTAAACTCTCTTATTCAAATACCAATACCAAAACCTTTAATTCTTCGCCTATTATCATGCTTGTAATGTTTCTAAAATCTATAAATTTTCTATTGACCTTTACAATTATTCACTTTCACAACTATTGGCTTTTATAGATATTAACTCTATCAATCATTGACCATTGCATCTTAATAAATTTTATATTCAAGTTATTGTTTTATTTTATTGACTTTTATATCCAATAGACTATGCATCTAATATTAATTTATTTTCACATCTTTTATCCTATAATACTTAATCCATGTCTTCATCTTAAATATTTATTTTCAACCTTCCAAAAAAGTATGCTATCTTATAAACAAATTAATTATATAATATCATATTCAAAAAAATTATATTTTATATAAAAATAAGATCAATATCTAAAATTAAAATTTAAATATTCTATCACATAAAAATAAATATAATATATTATTCATTATTTAATAAAAAAATCTTTATAATCTCTTTATTATATATATTTTTAAATATTAAAGATTAATTTTAAAATTATATAAATAAATTATAAATTTGATAATTTTAATGGTTTTTATATTTTCTTCTTAATAATATAAAATATTTATCAAAAGATAATCATTAAATCTTTAGATTATTAAAAGAATAAAGCTCTGATATATATTTTAAATATTAAGTTAAATTAATAATATGATAGTTAAATATATTTTATAATTATTTTTATTTCTAAAAAAATTATATTATTTATGAATTTTTATATGATGATTTTAAATAAATATTATTATGGGAAATACTTTATTAAACAAGATAATTTATAGAAAACATCATAGTATTTTAAATATTTCCAAATAATTCTACATTATCACATATAAAATAATTTGAATTGATATTCAAGTCTTTTGTGATAAAAATAAAAATAAAAAGCAATAGATAAGCAATATAATCAAACAATGATAGAAATTACATTCCAAATCTTTTATTACAAAAAATTCATAAATATTGTACTTATACCATATTCACTACAACTATATTATCCAATTCAATTGCTTAAATGAAACTTGCACAAACATGAATTGACTTGAAGAATCAAAAGAACTGACATAAAAATGACACAGAATTTGCAATGTTAAAGTAGGAGCCACTTTAAATGCACCAATTGCAACCAAATTTCATAACATGTCATGTAGTTTTATCTGCCACATTAAGCTTACAATGGATGGCAAAGTTGTCAGCCAAGTTGGGAATTAGTCAGACAAAATGCAATAAAATACACAGTCATAATCAATAACAACACAATGAGAGGCAGCAATGCTATCATGCAAATCTACGGGAAATAACAAACACTTTCCGTTGAGAATTGGTCATGCAGTTTTGAAGTCATGGGAACATGGCCTCATAGTGTAAAGAACCCACTTGGACACGTCATGTACAGAACATGACCCTGTTGAGACTGTACATTGGAAGCATATATGAAAGGCCACCATATGTCTCAAGGAATTGGTTCTACTGTATTCCTTTCAAATGTTACCCACAAAGGGAACATTTTGGGAACAGGTGGGAACATTTGGGACATGGCCCAAGTGGTGTGGATGAGGGGGGTTGGGTCAGATTTGGATTGCCAACCACCTTTTGCCAAGGATTTAGGACAACAAAAGGCTTTTTTAATAAATGAATAAACAATAGAAATGACAGGAATGTAGTACAATTGTAGTGGAGAGGTTGACTTGAAATAATGGAGAACGGACCCACTGTTCTTAGTTTGAAGTCAACCACTACATGAGGATTAAGCATGAACATCATGTCAAAAGTAAAGGTAAAAAGAACTTTTATATTTAATATTTTCATTGTAAAGAAAATACATTAAAAACATTTGATGTACTGAGAAAATGTGCCACTTTTCTTCTTTATGAAGATATATATATTATTTTTTATTCATTGATGGTTTTAAATAATTTTGAGAAGATAACGCACCTCTTATTTAATCATTTGCTTCTTTTTATTTGTTTATACAACTCCATGTTTTTTAACCCCACATAGTAAAAATGTTGCCACAAGTTTTGACTATAAAGTTGTTAGGATCTTCCATGCATACCACTTTGAAGTGGAAAGTTCTTTTTTTTCCTTGTATTTTCTTCTATGATGTCAACTTCCAAGAAGTTGTTAGAGTTTCCAATTTTATATTTCAGTTGGTTCTTCAATCTCTTTGTATTTTAAACTACATTGTTTACTGAATGTAAACTCAGTACTTTATTCTTTAATTCTATGCTTTTATTTCTAGAAAGATGCAAATGGGAAGTTAGTATATCCTGAGGAGATATCTTTTGGATGTATTGTGTATTGATAATGGAAAATAACTATAAATAATGAAGTCTTGGACATTGCATATAATATTGGTAAGTTTTGTACCAATAAATAATGTCATGATATATAAAAATATTTCAATCTATAGTTTTCTCCTAAAGTTGATTGTGGTAACTCTCAAATTAATGATTTTTGATTCTGGATCTCAATCAGCAACTACTCACAACATGCATCTTCAAATACAAATATTGGATTTGAGTTATTATAAATATATGCTTTCATTTTCAAAAAGTGAAGTTTTAACTCCATCTATCAATATAAAAATAGATTCACCTTATAAACCATTGTTTATTATTGCAAAACTTATAATATTCAAGTTTTTACATCTATAAACTTTGTAGTTATTTTGGGTAAGAAATTACATTAAAACTGTGAATATTAGTCATGTCCTCCACTTCTCTTGGCTAATAAATCAATTTTAAGTTGTATATATATATATATATATATATATATATAGTAAAAATATTATTCTATAAACTATGTGATTTTAAAATTTTATAGTTTTTAATTATTTTCTTCTATTATTTTTTTTCTATTTAATCATTTTATTTTGATTATTATTAATAAACTTAAGAAATTAATTAATTTTATTCTATGCAAGTTTTTAAATTTGACATATGATTCTAAAATATATTAATACTATTTATCTTAATTTTACTTTAATTTATAAATTATTAAGGATAAGATAAATTCTAAATTTATATAAGATTAAAGTTATTATTTATTATTCAAAAATTATACAATATTATATATTTTAAAATTAAAAATTTATAGTCACACTAAAGTTATAATTTTATATAATTCACCCTCAAGTTATATATGTATTTTAAAATCAAACATAATATAGATGATAAAAATAATATCTAAAATAAATAAATAAATAAAAAAAAAAAAAAAAACTTAAAGAAGATTGAATGACTATAAATAATTTTTAGTTTTGAAATTATAGAATATTTATTAAATAAGTAGATCAAATAACTAAAACTTTTATTTGAGTTTAGTGTAATTATTTTTTTAAATCATATTTATAAAAAAATAATAAATATATAATGTTGAAATTTATTCAAAATAAAAATAAATTATCTTTATAAAAAAATAAAATAAAACATGTATAAAATAACAATTTTAGAACTTTAGCATTATAAAAGAGACCACTACCAAATTTCATAGCAAATATCACAAAAAATATTTAATTTTAAATTTTTAGGTTTTTAAAGCTTTAAGTGTATTCTATAAGATATTTTAAGTTTCAACAATAATAAAATGCCGCTAAGGAGATTTTTAAGAATTTTTAGGCTATAGTGGATAATTCTAAAGTTTTTTTTCTATCTACAATAATTTTAAAATGAAATTTTAATTCTTTAAATATATCTAAAAAAGTTTAAGATGTTATAATTAAAAAGCTTAAAACAATGAGACATCCATCTAAAGAAATTCTCAATTGATTAGAAGTTTAATTTTGTGTTTTTAAAGATTATATTATAATATTATATAAATAATTTTATAGATATTAAAAAATAATATTTTGATTAATTTAGAATTTTATTAAAATTGATCAAAATAATAAAATAATAAAATAATAAAATCTTTGAAATATATTTAAAGTAATGCAAGAATGACATAAATATAAATATGTAACTTAAAAGGAGTCACTTAAATACATAATTTTATCTTCAATAAATTGACGAGATACATCATATTTTAGATACTTAGAATAAAAATGATGATATCTTATTTTAGCCCTAAAATTTTATAGAGTATAACTTTAACTTTATTAAAATTAGCTAAGATTTTTAATTATTAGAAAAAAAACTTTTAATTAACATGTATAGATGTTAGCATATGTAAGTTATAGAATACTTCTTGTTAGATTTTAGATTATTAAAACATATATTAAATAATATTAATAAAGTATAAAATTAATATTAATATTTTTGAAAGTAATTATTTTATTTAACTTTAAATATTTAAAGAAATTAAAATATTAAAAATTATTATCAATTTTTTTATTTAAATTAATTTTTTTTAAATTTTATTTTATACTTTTATGTTCATTTTAATTTTAAAATTTTATTTTATACTTTTATGTTTAATTTAATTTTAAAAAACTTTGCATAAAGATATTAGTTTTTAAAAAAATTATTTGAGTTGAATTTTTATACATTGTATAGAATAATTTAATATATATATATATATATATATATATATATATATATTCTTTTAAAAAAAACTAAATAAATAAGATCATTGAAATTGAAATAATTTGATTTAATTTTAAATAACTATAGCACTATTTATTCTTAGATTTGACTTAAAATTAAAATAAATTTAATATCTCTACATATACATGCAACAAGTATTTTTTAAAATCAATGTAATTAAATAAAATAAAAATATTTTCTAAGTTATATGTTTTATTATTAAATATAATAAATTTAAGAGTTATTATTGTACATGTTGCTTATATATAATACTAGCTTATGACCAATGCTTTTCTTTATGATAAATAACTGTAAGACTCTATAATATTATAATTAGTTTATTACTTATCTAAAACTAAGTAAAACACATCTATTTATATTTAAAGTTCCAATACAACTTTATCATGTTCAAATTTTTTTATTTAGTTAATTTATCAATATATCTTTGATAATCTGAAGTAATTTTACATTCATACACAATAGCTTAAAACAAAATAATAAAGTAAAACTAAAAAAATAATATAATTCTTCTATTGAAATGAGGTTTCATTTTACACGAATCAAATATTATAAGCCTACCAACAAAAAAATTCCTTTTTTCCTTCAGACCCAAGACGTGAAACAAACAAACAAACAATATATGAATATCTTGGATTCATACTTGTCTTTTTCCACACTGATTATGATCACAGCCTGCGCCAGCAAAACTGCGTGTGTCACACTGTAGATCTGAAGCATGAAAATAGTATTTTGTATAAAAAGAATAGATTAAAATGCAGAGGTGGTCACAGTACCCATAAGTGATTAGTATGCTAGTTATGTGAGAGTTGCTGCAGGAGAGTCATGAAGAGTCATGAAGCTGATGAAGAAGCTGGGGTGCTGGGAAGTGCTAGAGTTCCATCACTGATCCTATCCAGCATTAAACAGTTCCTGTGAGGAAGATCAACAATGTGACTATTGATGCATTTTCTGTGCAGCCAACTTTGCTTTAAAAGTGCCCGTGCGCATCGACATCTAGCACTAAGATGAAGTCCAACATTGGTGCCGTGTGAGGAGTCTGTTGGGTGCGCCGGAGGACAAGGCTCCCTGGTTAAGGAGGAGATTGCAGCTGGGCTACACTGTTTTGCATTTAAGAAAGGGTGTTTACATCTTTCTCATGATCTAGAGGTGGTGGTGGTGATGGTGATGGTGGTGGTGCCATGCTAGATATGGCGTCGACTGATTGAGTTGCAGTAACTCATGCTTGGAAGACAGAGTTCGATTCCACTGGAACCGGCTTTCAGGAATTGGAGTGTTGTTGTTGTCTGTTTGCACGCACTCGGCAAGTATGATGCTGGTTTATGTACTACTTGAACTGGTGGTGGTGTTGATGGTGTGCATACAAGTGGATGGTGCACCTTTCCCTGCGCAGCAGATTAAATACTGTTCCAACACGACAGGTTGCTGTCCTCCACCGGATGATAGGGTACCAGTAGATTTTGTTTTTCAGCCTGGCCTGCCCATGAGAGTGCGATGTGCCGCGCAATTCGTCGACGGCCAGTATATTGCAAAGTACCGAAGTGCGTATGCGGCGATGAGAGCTCTCCCCCGATCGGACCCTCGGTCACTGTACGCGCAAGCGCAGATGCACTGCGCTTACTGTGGTGGTGCATTCAAATATAAGGGCAGTTCATGGGGGCTGGAGATACACGGTGGCTGGTTTTTCTTTGCCTGGCATCGCGCATTCCTTTACTTCCACGAGCGGATCCTTGCAAGTCTCATTGGGGATGATACATTCGCTCTGCCGTTCTGGAACTGGGATAACCAGTTGCCGATTGAGCCTCTTGGGAATGTCATTCCCTGTTACTTCAACGAAGTAGATAACAACCCCCTGTACTCTCCAAACCGAGCCCAGTGCGCTCTTCCTCCAAACATCGTAGACCTCGCATACACTGGCGCAGGTTTAAATGGCGAGTGCCCTGATGTGGAAGGACTGAGGGATTCGAACGGTGAAATCATGCGGCTTCAGATGTCGGCTGAAACGGCGAGGCTCTTCCACGGGAATCCACACAGATACAATACACGAGGAGGCAGGAGTCCAGGAAACATGGAACGCACTCCGCACGGCAATGTGCACGTCTTCACAGGAGATCCTTTGGCCGACCTTCGCCTTAACCCTGACACGCAGCAAAAATACACTGCCTATGACGACATGGGGAACCTGAACCGGGCTGCGTATGACCCATTGTTCTACGCGCACCACACAAACCTGGATCGCCTGTGGGATTTCTGGATTAAGGAAGGCGGTACACACACGGATTACAGCGATCCCGATTATCTGAAATCGAAATTCATCTTCTACGACGAGAACAAGAATCTAGTTTCTATCCAGGTTAGCCAAGTCCTGGACTTGGACAATTTGAGGTATGCATCACATTGTGTTTTTAACCTCTTGTTTTGTGTGGTGTAGTGGTTCAAATGCCATTCATATTCAGGGAACAGCACTTCCATCGTTGTTCTGTATTTCTATCACGTCTCGTTGGCTTACTCCCCCTGAATGTGACTCTAGATACAAATACGACGATATGATCAACCCCTGGATTTTGGAACCACCCCTCGATCCACCTGACGAGATTGCACCATCTCCGTCCACGTATGTTCCACCTCCGGCACCTCCGCCAGTGATGGGCATGTTGAGAACCATAGCGCAAGCTTCCACTACGGAACCGTCTCCCGGGCCAACGGCGGCACCAACCACCTGCTCACCAACTTTCGGCCCAGACGTTAGCAGAATCATCAGCTACGCCCCTTTACTGAAAAAAACCGGGACATCATTCTCCACAACGCCACTGACGTTCCGGATTCGCAGACCGGTCACAACGGGGAAGGGGTTCGAAGTACTGACGTTCTCCGACTTGGTGATAGACTGGACAGAACCTGCACAGATCCACGCTTTCCTGTTCCTTCCGAATGCCACTGCAGACTCAATCAGCTGCCCGGAGTTCTTTGGCACTTTCTCTCACATTCCTGAAGCAGCCCAAACCCGACCTAAGGATTTCAGCATGACATGGACGCTGGGACTGACAACCAGGCTGCGTGAGATCGGCAAGCTGCACGTCCGCAATGTCGTCGTCACTCTAGTCCAGATCGGTTCTGAGCAGCTCATCAGCTTCAAAGACGCCATTATCGAGGTTGACAGTAGCTGATTGAATCGGTGTGGATCTAGCTACCGACAGCAAGCAAACCCACTTCCCTTCCCTTCTTTTCTGTACAAACAATTGTTAAGACTTTACAATAACAAACAAACAAACAAAAATAACAACAAAGGAGTTGATCACCATTCTAGAGCCTGGTATGAAGCTTGGGTTTGCCGCTCCGCTGATCTCACAACCCTTTGTTCTGATTCTATTCAGCTGTGCTGATATCCTTTTTGTATTTATTGCCTCATATATATATGTGTGTGAGTGTGTCTCACTCAGAATGGAATGATAAGAACATGTACCTGAAAAGTGTCAAATATGATTTACGATATGAAATACGAAGTTATGATTTTTATATATATATATATATATATATATATATATTCCATGCCACGAATGCATTCTTTACAACACTTTTTTTTCAGTGAAAGTTTGGGGTGTTGCTCTTTTGTGGGCCATATCCTTTCTTGTGCTTTTCCTTTCTCCTGTTTTTTTGTTGTTTTGTTTGTTGATTGGCTTGGAAAACCAACTTCTTCTTACTATAATGTAAGGGATCTCAACTTGAATGTCTATTATGGTTGTTATTATTAAAAACATCATAAATATTTGTTTTTAGATATTTCAAGAAAAAGTTTCATATGTTAAATTTAATTTGACTTATGTAAAATTCACCAAACTTGATTGCTTCATTCTGACACACCTGAGTTGGTAATGTTGTTGCATGAGCTAAATTTTGGTCCACATCAGTGAAACGAATTTCATGCTGATGTTACTATAAAATGAAAAATGAAAAATAAAATTGCATGGTTTTCATGCGAAACTTTGCTAGAAGATGTTTTTAAAACTAAAAGTTACTTTTTGAAATAGTAAACTGCAGTAACATCTCAAATTCCTCTTCTTTATTTCTTCCAGATAAGGATGTCAAATTTTTGAGAAGAAATAATCCTCTTCCTTGTGGTTGTTTTAAGGATAAATATTCTTGCTTCAAACTTACAAAATAGCATCCTGTCTTGCAATTCATGGGACTCAACTACTGTCATATAGTATGCCGCTACTTTTGTGCATTTTAAAGTTAATGATCTACAATAGATTTTAAATAGATTTCAACCTCTAAGATTGTCTAAGAATTCATATAGTTTTTTTTTATCAATTAATTTAAAACATGTATACATTTATAATACATATCAGGAAAATACAAAAAGGATGACAGAAAATGTAGACATAAGAAATTTTTGTATTAAATGAGTTGAAGTAGGAAATTTAAAAAACTTGAATTAAAGATTAATATGTAATTTTTATCTTCCATGTTGTTGAACACAATTACTTAATATTTTGAAAGCATTTTTTGTTGTTGAATCTAATTTATGCAGCCCAGAAGTGTATCAAACAAATCTAGAATTGATCCAAAATAGGTTTAAAAAATGGTTATTTCCTGAAGTTTCACAAACTGTGCAATATTTATGTTTGAAATTTTTTTAACTGCTATATCATGTTTCAAAGAAAAACTATATATATATATATATATATATATATACTAATTTTTACACAAAATGGTTAGAGATTTAAAAAATTCGTATTTTTTATTTTGGTCATTTTATATCAATATATCTTCTTTGTTTTTAATAAAAATAATAAAAATATTATAAAATATAATATAATATAATTAACAATATTTTCTTTTGTTATGGATAAAATAAAATCTTTTAACAAGATATAACTATAAATATTTTACTTATAAATAGTACTATAAATTATATAAATACTACTATAAATAATAAAAAATAAATTAGAAAATCTAAAAATTATATTAAAAGCCTTATAAAATTCATATGTTTGCAACAACCCTTAGAATCCAATACTAAAGTAAAACTAAGCATGTGTGTCTATGTAGAAAACACCATGAATTGTAATTGGTTGCTACAAAGAGGATCTTATGATTGATCACATGCAAATGTAGCATTGACTTATTCTAAGAGCCTTTTATAGTTGACAAGATTGACGGGTTGGAGTAGATGGACTACAGTTCAACACGAATACATTACAATAAACTCTTGAGAGGTTGTAGCCAATATGTATATAGTGCAAAAAATTCTTGATAGATTGCAACCAACATGTACAATGCAACATATAAATATCTAATAGAATCAATGTAAAAAAATAATATAGATAAAATATAATAAATTTAAAATTTAAAAAACTAAGTTATTTTTTTTTAAATATATTTTTAATGAAAAAGAAATTGATTAAATAATTAGTTGATTATTATATATATATATATATATATATATTCATATAAGTAGTGTCATATTATAATTATTTATATTATGTGAAAATCAAATAAAATACATAATATGTTCATAAATCTAGATGTATGTTAGAATGGTTAGTAGATTAATTTAAAGAAAGTTGGTGAAATATTTAGTATGAATCATCAAAAAGAGATTGGGATCCAAAGATAAAGAATTAAACTACTAAGATACTTATTTAGAGGGATAAAAGCAAGGTATATACAAATAAAGGCAAGGGGTGAAGATCTTCATCCCTATTGATTGATGGTCATATTTAATAGGCTTTGAGCAGGCTGTCTGCGACAAAAACCAAGATTTTGGTAATTTCAAAGAAAGCATTCAAAAATCAAAAGCTAGGATTAGAAAGCTTATTTTTTGTATTACAATTTTGGTATAAAAATCAAAAGATTTGAAATTTTATAAAGGAAGAGCAGGAACTTGAAATTAAGATATATGATTTGTATCTATTGTCACTCTTTTGAAGATACAAAGAGTTATATGAGAGCTTTTGAAGATCAAGAGGTGTAGTTGGAAACGTGATTTCAAGACCTACATCTTGTATGAAAGAATTATTACCTTTGAAGTTTGGAAGAAGGTGATATTAAAAGTTGAAGACAACAAATCTAATTCTAAGGTAGTAAGTAGACCATTTTGTTGATAGTAATGGTTTCCACCATATCTTAAGTTTTCAAACGAATTTTTATTTAAGAATTTTTAAAAAGATAAATCATTATATTAAAAAGCTATATACTAAAATTTTATAGTATTTGGATATTTTGTTTGTGAAATATAAAAAATTTAGCATACTTATATTTATAAATAAGAATTTGAAGCTATTATTAGGATTTTGGTAATATCTAAAGATTATCAATAAATCAATAATTAAATTTTTTTGTGATAGTTATTAAAAGTATATCAATACTTTATATAAAATTTAAGTACTTGTAGATGGCCCAATTTGAAAATATACCTTGTTGAAGTTCAAAAAAAATTCCCCTTAAGATTAATGAAGGATTTAATATATTTTGCTATATTTTAGAGATTTTAGAGTACTTAAGGCTTGTGTGCTTAATGTAATTGCCCTTTTAAGAGACAACTTTATATAACTTTGGAGTTTTTTTATTTATCTTGATATTTGATTGAGAAATTAGTGACAACTAGAAGCCTAGTACTTTCTAGAAGCAAATTCTCTCTACCTCGACAATATCAAGTTTACCAAACTATTGTATGGTATGATCTTTAATCTAAAAATATACTTGATATTTAGCTATAGAGAATTTACTTGTAATATATTGGCAAGGCTCTAATAAGTGATTTATCTTTAATAAAAAAAGACAAATAATACAATAATATTATTCAAAAAAATATTATATTGATAAAATCCTCTTATATTTAAGTAGGTTTGTACATAAAGTTTTTTTGTGGCATGTAGAAATTTTTTTAATATCCCTTTCTATATAAAATCACAACTAATCACTTGCTAATAAGTTAGATTCTTAATAATTTTTAAGAAAAACTATAATCTTCTTTCAAAACTCCATTTTTATATCAAAATTTTATTATAGCTTCATATATCCATTTTCCCACCTCTATAAAGTCTTGATTCCTAAAAAATCCCTTTAATTTGTACAAAATATTCAAATTACAACAAAATCCTTCAATAGCTTATTCTTCCGCAAAGGATTGATTTCTTTCTAAATTTTAGAGTCCAATAACTCTTGATCCAACTATTCACTTTTTATCAAATTTTTGAAAAGTATAAATTACACCTTTAAGCTTCATTATAATAAAATTCAACTATAGATTTGCTTTTGATTGTTTGATATCTTTAAAATCCAAGCAAGTGCTTAAAATTCTAATGCTATAAAAAAACTTTATGTACAAACCTAATAATATTGGTGTCTAAATTCTATATTTTAGACACCAATATAATTTTCTTCATATCTCAAAAATCCAAAATTTTAATGCTATAAAATTTTTGTATATAATTTTATAACATGATAATACACTTTTTTAAAAATTATGAGTCAAAAACTTGACAAATTACCTAAGATATAGTTCAAAATACAACCACTAATTAAACAAGGTCACTTATTATCTTTAGATTGCAAGTACTAACTTCAATTTCTAATATCTCCTTCATCTTAGCTTAAAATTTATCAAATTATACATAAAAAGTGTAGCAAAGAAAGTACTTTTTTTAATTCCAATTATAGATCCTTTATTACTTTTTATAAATACAAGTTATATCCAAAAGAATGATAGTAGATACAATTTTGATACTTTGAGTGCCTATATTTCTTTAATAAAAACTCTAAATTGCTCAAATTTTGTACCAAAATCATAGCCAAAAATCTAAACTTGTTGATCCTAACCTTCGATGTTCAAATATTATCAAAAGAAGAATCATAATCTCTAATAAGGCCTTACACAGCCTCTTTGAAGTTCATTAGTTATAACTTTTGGCCAATAGGAATAGAGACTTCTATCATCTATCTCCATTCATTCATATGGATGGCTTAACTATTCTTTTTTATATTAAAAATCCTTTTCCAATCCTTTTTTTAATAAGATTTATATAATGTATATTCTAAACATTAAATAAAAGAAATAAACAAGATCTCAAAGATCACCAAAAGTGGCTCAAAATATATAAAAGCTATTATTAATATAAAATCAACTTCAAAATTACTATCAAAATATATATATATATATATATATATATATATATATATATAAACTTCAATAATAGTCATTTTAAATAGATTTTTTTTAAATTAATAATATTTCTTTTAAATTTTATAACCAATAAAAATCCATTGATATAGCTTTCATTTACCTACATAATAAATTATATATTAAATATATATGTATAATATTTTTACATGGTAATCAAATCACAATACAATAATGCTTAACTTATAAAGAAAAACTTGAATGGAATAAAGAAGCAAAAGCATCATTTGAAGCTTTGTAAAGAGCTTTTATTTTTATACCAATCTTGTATTGTATCAATTTTTTTGAAGTATTTTTTATAAAAATAGATATATCTAACTTTATCTTGAATGCGATATTATTACAAATAGGAGTAGATGACAAACTTCATTCAATAACTTTTTATTCAAGAAACCATGTACAAAATCTATCACATGTGAAGAAATAACTAAATTCTTCCTTGACAATATCTATCACTATCATGGATTGTCAAAGGATATTATATCAAATAGAAGGACGTAATTTATATCAAAATTTTAGAGAATCTTTTTTAAGATATCGAAGATGGACATAAAACTATCTTCGGTGTTCTATCCTCAAACTAATGGACAAACAAAATAAGTAAATCAAGTTTTGGAAGAATATTTGAGATATACCATAATTATCATCAAGATGATTGAGCAACTCTTTTGCCATTAGTAGAGTTTGCTTACAATAATTTGATATATTATTCTATTCAATAAATACCTTTTTTTGCTAATTATGGCTATTATTGATGGCTTCATATTTTTTATTTTTCAAAAGCTGATAATCCTGCAGCAAAAAACTTAGCAAATCAATTGTCAGAGTTACATATGATAATAAAGGCACAATTAAAAGAAGATTAAGAATAACAAAAGACCAATGCATATATCTATTGTAAGAAACAACCTCAATTCTACATTGGTGACAAGGTATGAATATTTCATTGTAATATCAAGACTATTTTTCTTTATAATAAGCTAGATTATCATAGCTTTGGATCATTTTTGATTTGTGAACATGTCAATCCAATTGCTTATTGATGTCACTAATATAAGATTTATTCCAATAATTATTTAATTAATATAGATAAATAAAATTAAATAAAAATAAATTAATTTGATAATATCTTATAGAAAAGTTTCTTAGAAGCTTCGTAGATGCAGTTTCACCTTTATATATATTTATAGATGATTGATAGGTTAGAAACTTGACCAATAAATTAGCCACACATTGCACATATTGGTAGCTTGTGGAACAAATTAAATACGTGGTACACTTATATAAAACTTATTTTGTAAGTTTGATACATGTCTTACAAATTGGACATGTATTGGAGGTCTTATAAAATGCCACCACATAACTATTACATAGATAGTGTATATAGAGATAAGAGTGAAGCCTTCTTCACTCTTATCAATGCCTTTCTTGTTCTTAATCTTGTTTAAAGAGTCTTTAGTCTTCTTATCTTTGGCGATAGCAATTTTAGTTTAATATTATTCTATTTTTTAATGATTTTCTATTCTTTTGAATAACACGAGGGTGTATTGATATTTTGTTGTTTTATAATTCATATCCCTAACAAAAGATTGAAATCCAAAGATAAAAAATTTAACTACTAAGAGGCTTATTTGAAGGGATGAAAGCAAAGTATAGACAAATAAAAGTAAGGGATGAAGATTTTTATTCCTATTGGTTGATGGTCATATCTAATAGATTTTTAGTAGAATATCTATAATAAAAAGAAGGATTTTGGTGATCTCAAGGAGGACATTTAAAAATTAGAAGCTAGAATTAGAAAGATTATTTTTTATACTATAATTTTGATATAAAAATTGAAAGATTTGGAATTTTTATGAGTAAGGAGTAAGCGCTTAAAATTAAAGTATACAAATTATATTTGCTATAATTCTTTTGAAGATACAAGAAGTTGTACAAGAGCTTTTGGAAATTGAGAGGTGTGGTTGAAGAGGTGATTTTAAGACCTACATCTTACATAGAAGAATTATTATATTTGAAGGTTAGAAGAAAGAGATATTAGAAGTTGAAGATAGCAGATCTAATTCTAAGGTTTGATCTAACTGTTAGATTAAGCTCAAATTTATAACAAATATTTAGGACAATTATATTCACAAACCCACAAATTTTTATCCATAGATCTGCTATCAAACTTATAATATGCTCCAAAATGTATATCCACTTTATTTCTCAATAACCAAAGTCACCCAAATAGAAATCTAAATTTGTATAGCTCTCATAAAGTCATTACAAATTTAAAACCCATGAAATCAATGCTCAAAGGAATCCTATCAAGTTTGTTCACCAACCCCATTCTCTTATCAACAAAAAAAATTCCCTATCTACCATAGGCATATGGTTTTGTGTCTTGGGGTCTGATTTCAACTATAGTTCACAATCAATCCTCCTTGGATATCAATCCAAGGTTTTTTTAGATAATTTTTACTAAAAACTATCCTTTATTGTGATCTTAAGATGCTTATAGTAGTATTTTTGCTAATCTATCTTATTTTGTTTTATTTATAGTCCTATAAAGTAATTAAAAGTCTTTTTTGTAAAAAAGTAATATTAATATTAAATATTTTTATTACCTCTCTATTTTTTTATTTATATTTTTTAAAATAATTTTATAATTTAGTCTTCAAATAAACTTTTCTATATATATATATATCTTCTTTTGTTCTTTCATCCTATAGCCATGTTACAATATAATAGCATCTCTGATTGTGTGTCCTCCATAATAGATATGTCTATGATATGCTTGGATGGGAAGAAATCTTCTTTATCCCAAAGAAACATAGGTTTAAAGATACCCTGTAAATTATTTTATTGAGAGGCAAATGAGCCCATCTTTAGTAGAGAAAAAGTCTCCAATTCATGTCTCCTAAAATATATATCACTTAAATCATAGGAAAAAGTGTCAGCAAGGATTTCAATGTCAATCAAACTAAGGCCGTGTGGTTTCAATGATTGAATTTGGTTATGGGAGAGGCTAAACAATTGTATTGGATCCTCTTGCTTGCAATTTGATACAATCCTAGAGTTGAAGCCCGACATTAGCTTAGAATTAGTATCTTACTTCGTTTAGAGATTTGTGAAAAATAGATAGGAATAAAACACAAGCCTTGATACATATATCCTAATTGAAGCCTAATTTTATAATATATTTATATTCTAAGCTATTATAAGTATTACAATTATTCTTGTGGGATAATTTTAAAATATATGAATGAAATAATTCTAACTCAGAGATGGTTAAGTTTGTATTAAAGTCAAGCATTTTAATTTATAATAGAATAGCTAGTGTATATTAGTTGATATACAAAATTTCCATACCTTATCTAATATTTAACCAAATATCATTATTTATAGTTACTAAAGGTATCTAATTGTTATAAAAATGATCTGAACAAAATATACTTTGAATTGTATTCATATTATTGCATAAGTAGAGTTGTGATATTAAATTTTCTACTATAATTAATGTTGTATTATATCTATTAGATATAAATAATAATATTTAAAAATAAAATCTAATAAATAAATATTTAAAATAAAATAACTATAATTAATATATTATATATTTGAAATTAAAATATATTCTAATATTTTAAATTATTAATGATATCTTATTTTGTTATTAAAATTATATCTTCCATTATATTTTGGAAAGATGAAGAATATTTAAATACAAATTGATGATGATATTCAAAGATGTGGAATATAGGATGATAATCATCCAGATCCTCCGATAGCCTCCGGTAACTCCGTTGTAGAAGTATATCTCTCTCTCACATATATATATATATATATATAT
>JAWRVF010000101.1:565000-620000 GCA_036785485.1 Physcomitrellopsis africana | reverse complement strand
TGTTAGATAAAGGTCATTGTCTTGTGTATGTACCTACTTAGAAAGAAAGGATAAAAATTTCTATAAAATTTATGCCATGTATAATTATGTTTATTTATTTATTTATTTATTTAAATGACATGAATATAAGTATATCTATACACACACATATATATATTTTGTTTTATTGGCCAAATGGAAGTCTAATTATATTTTGGCAACCAAATATTTGTATAATAAAAATTAGTATAAAAATTGTAAAAATTATAAAATTAGTATATAAATATTTGTATAAAAATTGATAATATTTTTATTTTTATTTATTTATTATAAATAGTAAATAATAAAATTAAAATTAGAGCTTTAAACATGTCAAAAATCTACTTATGTATTTCTATTGCTTATGAATATTTATTTTCCAACTAATACTCTCATAATTTTTTGCCATCTCATTCAAACCATCACTCTAGCTTCTTGCGTAGACCTTATCAATCTTTGATATATATATATTGTATACTTTAGTGTTATAGTAATAATAATATTATTGTATACTTTAGTGTTATAGTAATAATAATATTATTGTATACTTTAGTGTTATAGTAATAATAATATTATTGTATACTTTAGTGTTATAGTAATAATAAGTATATTAGTGTTATAGTAATAATAATATTATTGTATACTTTAGTGTTATAGTAATAATAATATTATTGTATACTTTAGTGTTATAGTAATAATATAATTATTGTATATTATAGATTATTTTATTGAAATAATGTATCTGTTTATGATAATTGGCTATTAAAATATAGTAGATGAAAGAATTGTTTCCAAATTTTTTATTACTTAAACTTGAACATGATTACTAAATATTAAAATACACTTAGTTTTTTTTTAATATTTGTGACAAGATTGTGACAAGATTTGATTTTTTGAATTCAACTTATTTAATATTTTATTTTTAATATTTTAAAAAATATTCCAAATAAATATAAATTTCTATACATGTTTATAGATTAGAAATGATTTTACTTCATGTCATGATCTAAACATACTTAGATGTCTTATTACTCCATTATTCACTACTAATAGTGACCACATCAAATCTATATATTATTTCATGGACATTTTATTGATAATAACAACAACAACAACAGTAAACATTGAGACTATAATACAAGCCACACCATTGCTAAATTTTTAAACACTTTAATGGCAACAAGTGGAAGAATAGAAGAAATATTATTTTTCATCTAATACATTTTGTAGAATTTAGAATGTGCCATATCTTAAAAAATATAAAATGTTTAAAGATATTTTATTTCTTATTTTTCTTCTTTGATAAGACCTTACATTACTTTTAACAACTCCTGTAGTTATTCTTAAAACACAAAAATTAGTTTTTTTTTAAGTTATTTATTTTTAAAAATTTTATAATTTAAAATTTCAATATGTTATTAAGATTGAAAAGATTAGTTAATTATTGTATTATATATATACATGTAAATAAGCACTTACAAAAAACATATACATATCAAAATATACAATCCATGTATGATCTTGAAATTCCAAAAACAGAGTAAAACTGCTATTTTAAAGTTTTAATACTACCTTTAAAGATAAAAAACAGTCATATATCTCTGTATGCCTTTGTAAATACTAATTTTTTTATCATATATATATATATATACATATATATATATATATATATATATATTCTTAATATAGATCGCCTTTTACATGCATTTAAAATTCAATTCAACATTTTTGTTTTGTTTTGTTTTTCCTTTTCTTTGGTTGAATATTGATAAATTATTTTGATGAATGGTCGCTATAGAGCCTCGAGTAATAAGTCTTCTTATCATTATTTTTAATTAAAAAAAATCTTCTTGTGGCTAACTCTAAACATTTTTTAAATTGTGCATATAAAAAAATTTAAGTTATAAAATGTGAATTATTTCATAGTCTTATGTTTCTTAAAGCTTTTAATTTTTTTTAATTTTAGTATTGTATTTATACTTAAAATTTTGGAATACTTTATATTTTTGTATAAATTTTTTTGCATAAAAATTAAAAAATTAAAAATAATACACATATTAGAATATATACATACATACTTTCATTTATATGTGTTTTTTTAAAAACATAATGATATATTAAAGAAGGCTGAAATTTTTAGATTGAAGGCAAGATTGTAATTAGAAATATCAATGTAGAAATAAGAGACATGTATTATATCAATTTATCTTTACAAAGTTATTGTTCTGTAACATGCAACATGGCAATACATATAAAGTATTATGATTTAAAAGTTTGTGCTATACAATTGGAACTTAGAAGGCCACTAAAGCATTGTTGAATTGATCCTAATTTAATTTTTAAACAATAAATAAATAAATAAATAAAAGAAAAAAAACGGGCTGACATAATTTATCACGTTTAAAGAAAATACACACATCTTTGTACTGCCATCAATTAGAAAGAACTAACTAGTGCTATACAAAAATTAATATAAAAGGAATTATATAGATATTTATTTAAGGAGTTATATAGATATTGTGGTTAATAATGCCCCATTTATTTATATATACATTAAAGTTATATTTAGAAATAACACCATAAATGTTTTGCCATGTATTTTATTAAAATATTTATAATACTATAAAATATAATGTAAAGACTAAGACATCTCAAATTGATATATAAAAGTTATAGAATTTTGATTCAAAATATTCTTGGACTGAATAATAAAACAAGAAATCTAAAATCTTTATTATTAATAAGAATTACAAAAAAAAAAAAAAAAAAAAAAAAAAAAAACTCTGTTTATTAATGGTTACTTAAAAAAGATGAAAGAACTATTTTTTAATATTATTATTTTTAATAATTATTATTATTTTTATTATTATTATTGTTATTATTATTTATGAAACATAATTAATGATTGCACCAAAAATTAGTTTTACCACAAATAAAATTGACTGAAAAATGTTCTTAAAAAGTATTATCTTGTACAACAAGATGTTACATATATTATATGTAAATAATTAAACATATTCCATTCTTATTTTTAAAAATAAAATATTATTTTAACATTAAAATCACACGTATTAAATGTATGATAAAATATTCAAGTTGCTTGTATGTATGTATGTAACACAAAGGTGTAAAATACTGGAATATCTTTGCAAAATACATAAAATCTAGTATAACTTTGAACATAAGAAGTGTCATACACAATATACATTTATCAAAAGACAAAAAGATTAACAAGATTGTAAATAATGATGACTTTTTTTACTGATAATAGGTCAAAAAATATTTTCTCAGTTTACTTTTTTGAAATAGGAACAACTACAAATAAAACACAAAATTTGTCACATTTAAATCTTAATTAATATTATAATATGCATTTTTATTTATTCATAATAATATAATTTAATGAATTGTATTCCAGGAAAGAACGATTTATTTTATGCTAGATATTTTATGTAACTTATATGAAAGTCAAATCAAGTATTAAATCAACAAGATTAAAATTACAAAATTTCGTCAATAATAATATAAATTTTTATTAAATTTTTTATTATGTTGTGTGTGTATATATATATATATATATATAATATTTTCTCTAAAAAGAAGTAAAAGGAAGAAAATCACTCATATACGATCCAAAACGCACTCAATATTGAAAGCAACATGAAAGTCAAGTGCATCATTGTGTCGAGCATGTTCAACATGTTTGTTTGTGAGATTATATATATATATATATATATATAGATTTGTGTGTGTGTGTGTGTGTGCGTGTTATAAAAGAATTTCAGTACAAAAAACCCAACCAACAACATATGATAAACTCTTTTCAAACACTTGCATGGAAACAGAGATTCCTAACAACGTTAATTGTCAAGAATTATAGTGGATGATAGAGGGATGAATTACGAAGGATGAATTACGAAGGATGAATTACAAGGGGTGGAAAGACTAACAGCGCTGGCGTTACAGGCAAGCCGTATCATCCTGCCGAGACGTTGACACGACTAGACGTGGACAGACGCGCGGCGCAGTTGCCTTGCGAAAGCGGCCAGCGGGATAAAAATAAAGTTTACAGAAAAGCAAAAGTGACACTGGATGCAAAGCTGTCAAAGCAGCATACAGACGCGGCTTGTGGACGGGCGGGACCAGGTCATGCAGTCGCCCGGGCTGGCCCAGTCCAGGCCAGCTCGCCCGCCTTGCTCACAGCTCGCCTGGCTCCGCGACTTCCTTGAATGCTCCGCTGCTGCTGCTACTGGCGCTGCCGATGATGGCCCTCTTGCAGCAAACGTCAAGACCCAATTGATTATGCTCGCGGAGGAGCCAGCCAGGCTGATCATCTCAACTGGGTCGCGTCTCGTTTAGCCGCAAAAACACACCACGCACCAGCATCATCCACTCCCTGTCACGAAACAACAAGTCTTGCCAGAAGGAATATGCAAGTGAGTAGTAGTGCACAGTTGTCTATGCCGGTTGTACAGTGATTTGCCCCAAGAGGTACGTGGGAGTGCTTAGTGTTGGGTATGCAGCAGGGGAAGGACGGGGAGGCATTGGGGCCTCTTTCCAATTTGTTCGCAGTAATGCATTCTGTTGGTAGTGTCAGTGGGTGCTGCTGCCGTTGGTGGCGCTGACAATGATCCCGCATGGCTTGTGATGTGTTGGGGAGTGTACAGGGAGAGCAGCAGGGGAGGAGTTGGTGTGCGGATGAGCGAGCAGCGAGGATGAGAGAGTGCTCGGTGCTACGTTTTCTTTGAGATCGTGCTGTTGGTTGGAATGTGGATTTTGGTGTTGCGGATGATTTGGTATTGCCTTCATTGAGGAGTGGAAGCTGGGTCTTCGGTTTTGAAGTAAAAGGGTCCGGGAGTGCGAAAGATGTAGATCGAGATCGGGGGCGGTGGGGTTGAGATTGCTCGCGTAGATCTGGGTTGGGAAGGTTGGCAGCTGAGGAAGGCGCCGATCTTTGAGTGGGAGTGTGGATCATTTGGTGAGATAAAAATCACATTTTCTCCGATTTTGTAAGTGTGTTGCAAACTGCTCTCGAGCGCGGCAGATCGTTGCAAAGGGGTATTGGAAACTGTGCGACGCTCCATCTCGCATGTGAAAACGCACAGGTGTAGGTAGAGTCGATGGAGATGATTACAGGAGCAGGTTTAGTTAGAACAAACTTTTGTGGGGTAGATGTAGGAAAAAGCAGTCCAGCGATTAGCTCTTCTCTGTGCAATCATTGCGAGTCGCTCTCGTCCACATTGAGAACTCCTGGAGCGTGCCATGCTCTGAAATCGAGATTAGGATATTGCTTCTCCAGTTCGTTCTCGGTTGGCGACGGGCAAGCTCCGCTTAAGGTATCGGCAGGGTTGCATGGCGCAACGAGGGATGTCAATGCTGCAGCGGCGACAGGAAATGAAGCCTTCACGGGGGGCAACAGGGCCGAGGACGTGAACGAGGCTCTTTCTAATGTAGTGCCACGTTCTCTCTTGGAGAAAGACAGCGAAGCGTTTAGGGCAGTCCTTGCCGCCATAGCCAGTGTGGCACTGGCGGCGGAGACCCAGAGGCGGCATGAAGTGTTCTCTGGAAAAACAGGAGTCCCCGTTCATGCGCTTCGGCAGGGTAGACTTGTGGAAAGCAAGCTAGTTTATCGACAGACCTTCGTGATTCGGTCATATGAGATTGGAGCTGATCGAACGGCCTCTATTGAGACTATGATGAATCATTTCCAGGTAATTGGACAATCTGTTGGTTTACTGTCTTTTATATTCATGGCTGGCAGGTTTATTTGCTGATTATTGGCGTGGAGATTCTGTAGTCAGTTATGGATGTGTTGACTCCATTAGTTTTATTCATTGTACGAGTAGAGCTCAACAAGAGTTTTGTGCCGGTCCTTGTGCAGGAGACGGCTTTGAATCATGTGTGGATGTCGGGAATTGCTGGAGATGGTTTTGGAGCAACGCGTGCAATGTCTTGCAGGAATCTAATTTGGGTCGTCAGCCGGATGCAAGTTCACGTTGAGCAGTATCCTGCGTGGTACGCAACGAGACAGACGAACTCCCTCTTTATGCTATGCCAATTTGACTTCGTGGCCTATTAAATACTCATATGTCGTAACTCGTCAGTAGGACCCGAGTGAATGTGCCACATATGTTCTAGATCTTTCAATGATAAGCATAGAGAAGACGCTACATGGAAATGCCTGTAGATTGTGCCCTGATTAGGTTGAAGAACAGAGTGGCTGTGAAGAGTCATCAACGTTGGTCTCTTATGTGTGAACAGGGGCGATGCTGTTGAGATGGACACGTGGGTGGCAGCGTCTGGTAAGAATGGGATGCGTAGAGACTGGCTTGTGCGAGATTACAAAACAGGACAAATTCTAGCCCGTGCTACCAGGTGTGTATCTTCAAGTACCTGAAAAGTCGCTTCATTTTGAAGACATGAAATAAGATTTTGCTCATGAATCTTTATTGCACTCATCTACATGTCTTCAATTAATTTTCTGTGGTCATTTTGTATCGGCTAGAGCTGCATTGTGGTGATTGTGTGCGGTCTTGGTTGTGTGCAGCACGTGGGTGATGATGCACAGAAAGACAAGGAAGCTTTCCAAGATGCCTGAGGAAGTCAGAACCGAGATATCTCCCTATTTTCTGGATAGATCAGCAATTAAACACGAGAGCATGTTGACGCAGAAGATCATCAGGCTCGATGACAATGCTGAGTTTGTTCGCTCGGGTCTAACGGTCAGCTATCTTTTCGATTGGTTGAACTAGTTCCGTGGTTCATTTGATTTGCTGTGTTTGATATAATATGGTTTTAGAGCAATTTGTGGCTTCTGATTCCGACAACACCTAAATGATTTTCGTGTTCTTACAGCCAAGACGCAGTGACTTGGACATGAACCAGCATGTGAACAACGTGAAGTACATTGGTTGGATGATGGAGGTAAAATCATATGGTTAATTTCATTGGACGTATTGGTTTTATTTTCCCTATCCTGTGAACTTCCTACGTAATCTTCTACCAGCCAGCTTTCTATTTTCGTTTCGTTTATCTATGACACTGAATATATTATTTAATGTGCTTATGCAGAGTGTTCCACCTACAATTTTGGATAATTACGAATTGGCTAGTATGAACCTGGAGTATAGGAGAGAGTGTGGACAGTCTGACGTGGTGCAATCAATGGCCAGTCTTGAGCCATCAACCTCGGGCTCTTTGGAGTTGAATGGAGTGACAAATAGGGCACGTAATGGTGCTTCTAACGGGGCAATACATACCTTCTCTCACGCAGCAGAGCTACCGACAATTACGTCTCAGATAAAAATTGCGGATGCCAGTGTAGGATTTTTACAATTTGTACACTTGTTGCGGATGGAAAGTGATGGAGCAGAAATAGTTCGAGGGAGAACTTGTTGGAGACCAAAAAATATCCTGCTTCCTTCATAGCATATACGTTACTGAATCCACTTCATTACTTCGACTGTGAAGGCCGTTGATTGACAGGTTAGGTCCTCACATCATGAAATTACACTTGTGCTTCTATGTTCATAGAGCTGTTTGCCTCTATGGTATGTGCAAGAATAGGTTGGGGCAAATCTGGCATTGATTATAACACTTAAAATCACGGATAATCATCAAGTCTAATTCGTTACAATAACTATCCAATATTTGTACAGAAAAGTCGTAGTTCAACTTCTCGCTCGCTTTTATTCTCTGAAAGTGAGTTCCGCAGATGTTCTTTTTCCCACAGCTTGTACAGGTGTATGATTGTAATACAGGATGGCTTCCTGTTTAGACGAATGACTGGCTCTGGATTCCCGTCTCCCTTTGCGCATTTATGGTTGTCAGCTTTGTAGCTTGCTAGTTGACTGATGTACGTATGCATGAGGTCTGCAGTGAATGGCCTCAACATCTGTGTTATATCGTTTTCAATTGATACATGGTAATTTTGCGTGACGTATCTCGAGATAGCAATGGCACCTTTATGCCTTTGAAGCATCATGTCTAACTCGTTGACACTCCAGAATATCAAAAAATTTACTGCGTCCAATGCCGTAAAATCCAGGTTTATTCAATTATCAAATTATGAAGGATGCATGTAGATTACTATCTTGACGTACACCTGAAAAGTTAACAAGCTGTGATGTCTAACGGCTAAAATGTCTAGTTCATAATTGCTATTAATTCCAATATATAAGTCCACAGTTTGACTCGATTGAACTCAATGTTTTTAAGTATAATACTCTGTCCTGGTAAACACTTTTAGGTGATTTCGATAAATAGTGATTTTAATAAAATTTCTAACATAAATAGAAATTTACTTAATATACTAATTCTACTGAATGTGGCCAGGAAATGATGAAACAAATGTCTAGTTAAAACTGGCCTTCTTGAGTACACTAGGCAAATGAAAGCCAAGAACTATTCATTCAAATTTGAAACCCAAGATAACCTCCTGTATTATGTAAAATTAGAGATAACAACCAGAATAAAACAATAAGCTGCCAATTCGATTTACAAACTTTCAAAGTTTTTCAATTTTACCTCTAGATTCTAGATAACCATCAAGATTCAACGTGGATTTTAATGCCACGATCGTGCAACTCTGAATTTGATTCAAACAATTAATTTCAACGGCTAAAAAACCGTTTAGTACTCTTCCTCAAAAAAGAACTTGAATGCTGTGCAATTACACCAGCAAAGTTTTCATAAACCAGGCTTTGGATGAAGTTTCTATAGATGTATCTCAAATATTGGGTCTCAAAACCTTTTTTTACGGTTGCGTACGTTTCTTCAGTATAAGTTTCTTCACCCAAACCTACGACACTTTCGGGATCATATGGAAACAAATACTTATCCTTCCAAAATAATGGTCTCGCTCTGCTGCACTGGGAAACACCATTCTTGTTACAAAAGGATACCTGATATTTTCTACTAACCAGTCCAATACAGAAATAAAATAAGGTGCTTCTGAAAGCTACTCCTATTTGAGAACAATTAACTGATTACATGAATAACAATCTTTAACCACCGACAGAGCAACTGGAATATCACGACACTAACATATACACACATGCGTCCAGGACAGATATCAGCCTACCCTATCTGTAAATTCATTGCTTCGGAATCTCAGTTTATTGAGTTGCAGATCCAAGAACATGCACCAGGGCTGAATACCTTTCAAATCTGCACAGCTGCAAGAAGCTTTTCATAGACTTCACGAACGCTCAGGTCTTCGACCTAGATTTTCCATGCCACATTCGCAACCACAAAAATACTTCAAAATCAACAAATAAATACAAAAATAGAAATATACCGTGTTGGTGTACATGTTCATAAATACGATTATGACTCATGTGTCGAATGTATGTTTCCCGTATCGAGATTCAACTCCTACATGAATCATGAGTGGAAAGCAGGTGCACTTTGTTTCACATTAACGCCAGATAGTTATACATTTCATTTCGGCACCAAGAAAGATGAAGTTGTAGGAATCGAAGCTTACCACAAGAAGTTTAGATTTATTGTTCCAACCTCGCTGGAGAGTCATTTGTGTCAATCTTAGTCCCAGCACCTGTAACTTAAATATATCAGTCACTATCCACCCAGCTCTAAAAACATATATACTTAATATTCTTCATATTGTTGGGTCTCCGTCCAGCTGATAGACCTACCTCATTTGAAGCATGCAAAGAAGTGTGAATCAAATATCTAAATAGTTGATTTGCACGTGACTTGTTAAGAATCTTCCCAACACCATCAGTTCACAAAACAGAAAGGAGATTAGTGTGAAGCGACACCTTTCCCATGTACTCCAGTAGCTCGTTGTTTGCTTCACCATGTGCTGCTGGTGCGGCCACAGTTACACGGACATCATCAGCGTTCACACCTGTGCAGATAACCTCGTTAATAGTGTCTTTCATAATTCTGACTAACGCTAGATAATCAAGCAATACACATTTAGATAAGAGGAACTAATTGGCACTTTTGGGTTAAACCAAGTTGCTATCAAAAAGAGTGCAGTTGTCAGGACAACATACGCGTAATTTGTGAACGCTGTGCACGATCCTCAACTACAATAGCAACCTGGACCAAGCCACCATCTATTTGTGATATGCACGGCGGAACTGGTGCATCCTGCACACATTCACGCCAATACAATATTCACATCGACTTTAAATAAGTCCACTTAATTTCAAGAACCAAACAAAGCAAATAATGGTGGTTATTGACCACACACACTAGGCCCTGCTGTCGGCAACCCTTGGGACAACCACAGGTCAGTCTCTGAATACCTGAGGATTGGTTTCTGCAGCAACAGAGCTAAGAGCACCATCTGCCACGTACAGGTAAGGACCTGCGTCCATGTCTTCCTCACAACGATAGCAAACAAATAACCCACACCCACCACACTTCATGCGATACTGTTTCTCCACTTTCCCTTCGCCTCTGCATCACAATACTCCAAAATGTGAAGGTAAGAACATATTACCTACGAAACATGAAAATAATTGTAGCTATCTGGTTGACGCACTCGCATGTACTGGCTCAGTACTTGATTTTTAGAGAGAAATTGAAGTACCTCTTGAGCAAGTGTTTCCCAGCCTCAACAACATTAAGGCGAGTAAGGTGCTTCGTACGATCCAATACATATGCTTTATCCGTCCTCCTCTTGGGCATTTTCTGCAGCTGAGTATCTGCAAAACAAAATTCACGATGTCATGTCATCATGATCGGATACCAGCGAAGATCGAACCCAAAACTGGACTAAGGGAAGGAAAAAACCAAAAGATAAGCTAAACGTAAGCGTTGTTTCAATGCCCTCTGCAACCCTGAAGTGATCTTGGACAGCAAGTTTCAAAACTGCGTCTGGAATTCGTGGGTTTAAGCGACTTGCAGAAGCTAGTGTGCTTTGATTTTGCATTAATAGAGCATGTAGACTGAGTATTTACCTTTTCTTCGCCACATTTGAAACCCTACAATTAGATTAGCTGTGGCACAGAACTCTGCTAAAATCTTACACAAGAATACCACGTTTCTGTAACGAACTGATGTACATTGCCGTGAGAATTGCACAGCTACTCTCAAGGGTTGAATTCCTCACGAATGTAACCTAAAATACACCTAAGAAGAGAAAAGTGAACGTGGATCAACAAAATCACATCATAACGAAGCGCCAGGGGAAAAATAATGAGCTGGATTGCACTCGGTACCCGTGATCAAGACATGAGCACCACAATGCTTGCAGTAGTACACGAAAAGCTCAGATTCTGGCCCATCCGGTGCCGCATCCTCGCTGGAGTACGTGTGAGTAGTGCGCTTGGGCATCCTCTTCTTCCCGTATATCAATGAGGGCGTTCGTTACCTCACCAGCGCCACGATCCGAAGACAATCAACAGGAACGCCGCGCTCACAGAGGGTTAGATATCCTTGACGAGGACAATACGTTCGATGGAATTTCAGTGAAGACACTAGCAGCTGGTGAGATTCTCTCGCACGTACGAAGCGCATGGACATGCGCAGCGGTAGATGAAAAGTGCTTCCCTGCTACGGATTGTGAAGTTTGACTGATCCTTCAAGCATCTTGAAGACTGCGGCGTCTTTTTATAGAGCGTCCACGTTTCGGCATCTGTGTCGGTGGTCTCTTTTGGGGAACCTCTGTTGGGAACGAAGCCGAGTGTTAAACTTAGGGTTTGGTGTTTGCCACAGTGGGGTTTCTGCCGTTAGAGAGTTTGCCGTTGTTGTCTTTTCTACAATTTCAAACCCAAGTGCAACTCAGGTCTGCATAGGATGTGGGGAGAGGAGTAGCCTTCTCACTTGGGTGTGGTCGGGGGACAGGTTACCTCGATGTTGCTTCTCGCTGGGACTTGGTGGAAACCAAGATTTAGGTTACGCACGCAATCTTTGATCACACGGTTTCCTGATGCCATTTTCGGTGATCGCACCACTGTTTGGTCGGGAGTGAGATTATTGCCCACATTGGTGAATGTTGGTTAGCTTTGGAATCAACCGAGAAGATTGGGAGAGATGTGTTTTCACCGATTGTGCGTGAAAATTCTGTCTGCACGTGACTTGAGCTAAGAGTGCGATAAGAACTCATGGAGTCTGCTTTTGAGATGGACCCAGATTTTGGAGTATTTATTATCCAATAAGTTTCCTCTACGAACGGACTTCGTTTTCCAGGCCAGTGGGTAATATTCTGCTTATGCAACACTGATTTCTGGTTTTTTATTGTTTCTTTTTGCCTGCTTTGTAGAGGTGTAGAAGGTAGTACTGGACATGAAGCTCTTTCTCTACATTTTGGCGTCCAGTTCGAGTTTGAGTTTGCGCTTTCGGCAGATTTGTTTATGCTCGGGAGGGGTTTGAAAGCTAGTTTTCATGTTTAAAACCTGGTTCTGAGGCATTTGCATAGAATGAACTCTACTGTTTTGAGAGGACGATGTTGAACACCTCTATCGGCAGTTTGGTGTTAGACTTTTTATCCCCGTATTTCGTCTGGACCGGGGATAGTCGTGATGGTTGTGCATTTGATATGTAGGTTTTGAACGTATTTAACGCATTTCTTAGCTGATATGACATTTGTATCCGATAAGCATTTGAGCAGTGTAATGGATTTTATTTTATACAGACATAAGCTTCAATAGATCTGCGTTTTTTTTACTGGCAGTATACTTGCGTTCTCAACTTCATTGTTACTCCGAAGTGCTGGAACTTCTTTCTTTCGTTTAGGGCTTGGGAATTTTGTTTAAGTATCCACTTACTGTGATCGAATCCATCCGAAATCAGCTCTCTAAGTTTCCAGCGTTGCTTTCGTTACCTTGTTGCAATTTGCAGAACACACAGCAGAGAAAGGTCATGGGCAAGAGACAGAAAAAGAAACAAAGCAACAGCAGGCCAATCCCACAATCGCAGAGAGTAGGTGCATTGAAGAAGGATACTGCATCGGTATCGACTATGACGCCTGTGCAATTATCCCTGGAAGAGACCACAGGAGATGACTCCACTTGTGGATCTCTTGTATCGAAAGCTGAGGGAACGGTCTGCCCACACATTGAGAATGGAGTCAACGTGGAAAAGTTACGTGCGCGTTTTACTACAGCACCTCTACAGCAATGCCAGGACTGTCTAAAACGGGTTAGTAATAAGGGAAAGCAAGCTAAAGCGAAAATAGCGAATAAGGTTCTGTGGATATGTATTGGTTGCGGTCACATTGGATGCGGATCGCACGTATCGACGCATCACATGGAGTCCAGTAGTTGCGTTGTTGGTGGTCCGCATGCAAGGAAACACTGGACTGAGTCGCAGCACCCTCTTGTAATGCAATGGCGTCAGTCTTTGGATTGCTGGTGTCTTGAATGCAAGTTGCAGATGAAGCATTCAGGTATTCCTGATGCGCCTAAAAGTTTAAATTTGGACGAAAGTTCGAATGCGGCAAGAAATCTCGAATTGCTACAGAGAGTAGCAACTGTATTGCAAGAAAGTATATTTGGCCGTTCTAGCTCATTCAAGGTCCATCGCAGTGAATTGCGTCAAGTCGCTGATGTGGAAAGAGGCTCCACGCCATCTAGCAAGCACGCCGCGCAAGCAGTCAGTTTATCAGGAAGTAGGCGGACGATCAAAGGATTGATGAATTTGGGAAACACTTGCTTTTTTAATTCGGTGATGCAGAATTTGGTTGGCGTGAGTATGCTTCGGGAGTATTTCAGTAAAGAACCATCTGTACAAGAAGGTCCGTTGAAGGTAGCGCTCCGAAAATTCTTTCAGGAAATGGATGTCACTGTTCTTGAGAGAGCAGACGGAGATGAGGACGGTATGAGTGCACCAGCCAGAACGATCAGGACTAGGTCCTTTGGAGCCAATGTCGGTAATGCTGTAAGTCCGACAAGACTATTCTCTGCTATTTGTGCAAAAGCTCCAAGGTTTAAGGGGTTCCAGCAGCAAGACAGTCATGAGCTCTTAAGATGCTTGTTAGATGGACTGCACATGGAGGAAGAGAGCGCGCGGAAGGCCCAACTTAGTGCAGAATCACCCACTGAACCTAATGGCACAGTGAAAGAGGAAGGAAGCCATGGAAACCCAATCAAGGTGCCCGTTACGTTTGTAGAGCACGTGTTTGGGGGTCAATTTTCAAGCACCGTGTCTTGTTGTGAATGTGGTCACTCGTCGGTTGTTTACGAGCCTTTTCTAGATTTGTCTTTGCCAATTCCGTCGAAACAGGAAAGAAAGGCTGGATCTATCAGAGATCAGTTGTCGAAGTCAATCTCAGAGCGAAGTCGACGAGGGAATCTATCTAGCAATGGAGTTTTAAGCATCAAACCAGCTGGATTGTCATTATCCAGTTCCCAGACAGTAGATAATAATCCTGCCATTATGGAGGGCTCAAAGAAATCGGAGAAAGATCCCGTTTCTGGGTGCAGCTTAGATGGTGGTGCTGAGAACTCCAACTCCCTTAATGAACCTGCTTCTTTGGGCTCTGGAGAGGAAAAGGGAGGCTTTCCGACTGGTGACACAGATCAAACTGGTCAAGCAGTTGATCCTCCTGTTACCTCTTTGCCCTGTGAAATTACATCAAAAGGTGTTGGGTGTTCCAGCGAAATCCATGTGGCTGACGTATGGGAAGACCTCGTGGACGGAAGCACCAAGGGGACTTTCAAAGAGAGTGTTGGTGGTCTGGTAATGGATGACCAACGTAACAATTTGGATAACAAAGCAACGACAAGCGGAGCACCAGATGGTCCCCAACCAATTCCTGATGTCGAGACTAATCCTCTAGAGGAGTCCTCAACCAAGAGTGGAGAAGGAGTAGCTGAGAATTCACCCAGAGAGATTCTTTCCGCACAAGGAGACATAGATTACCAAGCTGAAGGTGGTATTGTTGAGCAACTGGATAATAGTTGTCAAACGGATGAGGTCATCTCTCAGTATGGTCCTCAACTTGAGCATGGCCCTCAGTTACCTGAAGTTCATGAGCGTTCAGATGATAAACAGGGTTGTCTTGATATGGTCCCGCCCACTTCTAGTACCCCAGGTACTAGCAATCGCCCTTTGGAGGTAAATGACCAAGCAAGTACATTGACAAGCAATAGCAAGGTTGCTGAAAACGCTGATTCCGCGTGGGATGACGCTGCATCTGAATGCAAGTTTAGAGGTGAAAGTAAGGACCCCAGCAGTCTCAGTAGGTCAGGATCACTTAGGAATGCTCGTGAAGTGCACACTTATCCCATTATGTCACTTGAAGGCTGTTTGCAGGCTTTCACAAAGACCGAGGTCCTGTCGGGAGAGAATGCTTGGGGTTGTGAAAATTGCACTAAGGTTGAGCGTGGTCAGCGAAATGTTGACCAAACTGATGCGCTCGAGGAGGAGAACGTTTGTTGCTCAAAACAGTCACCAGAAACTGAAGGGCATAGCAACGAAGATGTGCCAACTTCGATTAGTAATACTGAAGCGGCAACCTATGACACTGATAGAGAGTGGAATTTTGTGGATGATTTGAGCCATTCGACTAAGTCTACGAGCATTGTAGTAGTTTCAGATGTTAGAGACGTACCTGTTGAAAAGACGGATCAACAGGACAATGTCAGCATTATTGAATCTTCTACTAAGGAGGAGTTTTGTCAACTAAATAGTGAGCAGAATGATGAAGTAGCAGCTGGTAGAGCTGATGTAAATTTGGCGGAACCCATCATTGTTGAGTCCTCATCGTTGAGCAAGTTGCACGAAGGAGCTAGTTCTATGCTCCCGCAATCACAAAGTTTAGATTGTTTTGATGAGTCAGCGGGTGTTAGACCTGTTGAAGCAGACGATTCTCAGATTTCAAGACATCATAAAGAGAAAGAGGATATTGAAGACAAATATATCATGGTGGAAGGTGCACCTGCAATTGCAGATGAATCCGAGGACGATAGTACATCATCTACCGGTAGAAGACGTGGAAAACTTCGCGCTAAAGCAGCTGCATCCAAGCCTAAGGAGGTGATTGGAAAGACCGAGAAGAGGAAGTTGGAGAATGATGCTCCTAAGGTGGCCATAGTGAAAAGAGATGCAACTAAAAGGTTCCTTATTAGTAAAGCTCCACGCGTTCTCACTGTGCATTTAAAACGATTTGCCCAAGATATGCATGGGCGACTGAGCAAGCTAAGTGGTCATATTACCTTTCATGAGCAGCTCGATCTTGGCCCGTTCATAGACAAAGGGTGGGTGCTATATTCCCGTTTCCTTACACTCCGACTTATTTATGTCCTCGTCAACCTCGTGTATATTGGTATTCCTTTGTTCTTCTCAGTATGAGAGGCTTAAGAGTGGATTTTAAATGTTTCTGATAGATTGTATTTCACGGTAAGGAACCAGTTGATTAGAGTTGCAAGCACAGAATACGTTGGTTGCCAATCTTAGCACTGGCTATGATTGTGGAGGTAGCTGAAACTTGAAGCGAGCATTGATCTTGCTGTTTCGATTGGTTGCAGGGATGGTACCAAACAAGATGGCGTGTACCAATTAATTGGTACTGTGGAGCACTCGGGAACAATGCGAGGTGGGCATTACGTCGCTTATGTGAAAGGTTCTGTCAATAACGAGGAGAGTGAGGCAGACGATTCTCCTAAGGGAGCCTCAATATGGTACTATATCAGTGATTCACATGTTAGGAAAACAAGTTTGGAAGCCGTGCTGCAAAGTGAAGCCTATCTGCTGTTTTACGAAAGGCAAACTTTTGAGTAGAGAGCACCTATCGGTGAAGCCATTGATCCTTCATCTGGAAGGGCTCCCCAAGGTTCGACCTAAATGTGTGTGGGTGAAGATTTTCCAGCCGCATTGGAAGGGTGGGAGTCTTGTATCTATTACGCTGCAGAGAATTGGTGACTGTCATTTATATCCCTTTACTCCGCAGATGTCTTGGCATTTGCAAGCCCCGTTAATGTAAGAAGTCCAAGGGTATGTTCAGTATCCTTCTATTATGAATTCTGAACCTGCGTATCAAGTGGGTCTTCCGTAGAATATGGCAAGTTTCAGAAATAGTAAAGAAACTCTATAGAGAGTGTCGATCAGGAAAGGTTAGAAACCGCATTGCATTAATCTTAATTTGTACACAGCATGGTTTCCCTAACTAATGAGCAGCTTGTGAGATGCCCATCTCTCGCTGAAAATATTTTCAATGCAGCACTGTTTCATATGGTCCTTGAATTAAATTCGCAAAGTACCATTCAATGGTCCGCGTTAACTATTATACATCTCTGAGAGTCCAAAAACGTTCTGTTCGAGCAGCCTGGAGATTTCAACATTTGCTGTCTTCAATGCAAGATATTTAAACCAACTGGTACGGTACCACTCGTCTCGTTCGAATTTTAAATCAGATTGCTGAGCCTAGGTTGTCATCACCCCATGTACCAAACGCCAAGCTTTCCTTCCGAAGTCGCTTCTCAACTGCCGAAGCAAACAAGCGAAAAGTCTTCGATGCTGTACTGAACAAGAACAGCATGGCAACTTTAACAATTAATGGAAGATTACTGTAGCCCTAAACCTCTTTACAACCAAAAGTGGCTGCGTCCAATTCGCTCACTGCTACAACGCGCCTTGGAGTGTGAGCCAGATGACATGCAAAGAAAGTTTCATTGACTGATGGGTTCGGCAACTCTAGACAGTTGTTTAGCAGAATGCCGAACACAACCTCCAGCTCCAGTTTTATGCAAGCAATCTTAAATGCAGACCATTCTACACCTCCAATCAACGTCAATTTTTCCAGCTGATAGAGGACCCAACAAAATGAAGTCAAGAGTGGTCTCATCCAGCTTTATTAGTGTAGTTTCTTGAGGTGGGTACACAATCTTCTCTTCAAGCTCTACAAACGATAATATAAATAATGCTTTTGTACACTGCATGATGGAGCAATTCCAATACTGGCGGCTGACAGTATCCCCTGCCTGCTTGTGAATCAAGCCAACATTATAGAGCTTGTGTGTATAGTACAGAGTCCAAGCACACAAAGCCTGTATCCAGGATTTTTATCCATGTCTTTCTTTTATCTTTTCAAGTACAGTTTTACAATCAATGTGTGAGTGTGTGTGTGTATATATATATATATATATATATACATGCACACACACACATTTATTTATTTGTTTCATGTAACCTCCTTTTAGGACAAGTTTCAGAGACTACTATTTTTAATTTACAGCCTTGAGACTGTCACTGACAAAGCTTGTTGACTTCAAAGAATAATGCAAGAGCCATAAAGCAGAGTTTAGAGCCAGTTGGTACTAGAATCAACAGCCACCACATAAAATAACCCATTGCCATGGGTTTAAGATTTGCCCATGTAGAATCTCTATGTACAAACTCTTCATTGGGTATTGAAATGTGTGCAGATATAAATGACTGATGGTGTGGAATTAGCAATAATCCTTGCATAATGAATGTGGATTTTGTAGTGCCTTTCAATGGACAATACTATACAAACACACAAGGCATGTGCTTTAGACTGTTTTTTGCTATAGTGTAGATGATGATAGCATGTCTTTTAATGCACTTTTTTACCCTTATTGAGAGTTTTGGTGGTAAAAGAAATATGGCTTGAAAATTTAAACTAAGTACATTTTTGATGTTACATTTCTATCTTTATTTTTTATTAAATAATTTCCTATTTTAAAAGTAATTTTCAAGTACATCTTAAATCATTATAGTTTGATTCATTACATCATACAAGTGTTTTAAAAGAACATTAAAAATAGTTTATAAAAGAATGATTGAAAAAAAATATTATTATTTGAATTTTATTCTTTTGTTTTTGGAACTATTTATTACGAGTACCAAATATTTATGTAAAATAAAATAAAATAAAAGAATATGTAATCATATTATGATTTTTATACAATAAAATTGATTAAAAAATATTTAAGATTGTTTCCAAAATAAAATTTACAATGTACCATAAAACTAATATTTAAAAAAATATTGCCAACAACCTATTTGTATTATAAAATTGAATATGAATGCATGTAAATATATATATATATATATATATTGGGGGCTTTCATTTGCTTCAAGATTAACATGTAGAGACAATTTATTGACATACAATAATGAATCACAATTCAAATAATGTAACCAAAAAGTACACAAAATATATGTTGTTAATGCTACATAATATGTAGATGTGCATATTAATTCTTTTTATATATATATATATATATATATACACATATATCTGCAAAATCAATTGTGTGGGTTGTTCAGCTACAACATAGCAGTTGATAGTACAAAAACATTGGAAATACTTGCTTACAACCAAGCAACATTTGATATGTGAGGGTCATGTATTCTTATGATCCTCTTCTTAAGGTAGCAGCTACTTTTTAAACCAAAAAATATTGCCATCTGCTTTTATTTCAATCTATTATTAGACTAAAATCTATGTCTTGCATTTCTTAACAATTGTAACCAAATAAAGCTGAAATAGTACTGGAAAATAATGTTTGCTGCTTGGCAAAAGAGCATGAGTTTAATGAATGAATTACACATTTGTTAATCTCTTTTTTTGAAGGTCCTTAGAACTTTGTAAAAAGATTTTGTGCAAGTGGGTTTCTTTTTTCTTTTTGTCAAAGAAAAAAAATATATATATATATATATATATATATATATATTTAATATACACATTACATTAAACCTGGTAAAAGGTATATTAAATATATATATATATATATATATATATATATATATATTAAATACATATACACATTACATTAATAAAATCTTTAAAGATAATTTAAAAAATAAAAATAAAAATAAAAAGCGACAATATCTCATAGTTTATGTAATTGTAAAATCAGGGAAGAAATTATAATGGATTTTTTTATAGTAAAATTCAGAATTAAAAGAATTTATTACATTTTTTAAAATTATACTTTTGCATAAATGTTTTTATAAAAATTATTCAAAACCATGAGATTCATATAATTATATAATCATATTTCTTTTATTTTCTTTTAGCATTTTTACAATTACATGTGTTTAATTATTAATTTATGTTTGAATATAGATATATATATATATATATATATATTAACTAATTGACAAAATAATTATGTGTGAATGTAGAATAAATTCAAAAAAAAATCTTGGATTTGACAGATAGTCTATGCAGTAAGGAGATTTCGGATTTTAAGATACTAAAATACAGAATTGGAATTTTAAAAAATTCAACTATGTTATCGCAGCACTTTTTAACTGTCTCCTTATTATTTTATTTGGTCACTAGTAGAAAGTATGTGTGAATATGTAAATATATATATATATATATATATATGCATTCAGTGTTAGTCATGGATTTTCAAATTTAATTGTAGAAGGATAAATTTGTTCTACTGATTTGTGTAAAAGTTTTTATTGATTCTTTGCTTTTTTACAAATAGTTTCTTTCTCTGATCTTTATATGTATATATGCATATATATATATATATATATATATATTATTGTTGTCAGAAATAATATGAAAATGTATCTACAATGTAACTCTTCTTTGTCTTTTGTAAGAAATAAATTAAAATATACATAAATGGTATGATTTTTTTTTAGATATTAATACACAACAAGAAAAACATTTTCAAAAAAACATACTAGTATAAAAGACAGATTTCATACAATTATATATATTTATATTTATATAATTCTTTAATAAGGTTGATAGGATTCTTAAATGGGCACAATTGATGGCCAGTTTGTGATGTGATGATTGATTGATCTTTAAAAGTACCTTTTGCACTTAACTTTTAGAACCAATGTTGGCCAGGTTTCCACATTAAATGCAAAAGCTTGAAATAACCAACAATAAATTCATATCATGTGTTGTGCTTAGTGTCAATTGAAAGTGGTGGCATAACTTATTTTTACTGGATGATGAATGCATTGTAGATCTCTATAAGCAAATTTTAAATTATGACGTAAAGTTATGAAAATAGAAGAATCATATATAGAGAGAGCAAAGGAATTTACTAGAAGTTTGATAGTGGATTTAAATTTGTTTTGTATACTTTGTTGTAAAAGCCATACTCAATCTTCAATATTAAGATTTAGTTTAGGTTTACATTATTTTAGTGGTTAGTATAGTAAATGCACATTTTTAAATTTTCATTCTTTATGGAGCAAAACAATAAAGCAGCTTGATTGAAAACAGAATGTATATTAAAATAAAACAATAAAATTTGTAAAATTTATAAAACATACAAACACATGACAAAGAAAAACATTATCATTGGAATCTTTGTATTTTTTTCATTTAAACAAAACATTATAAAGCAACTTTAATTATTTGTTTATTTGTTTTTGTTGTGAGTACAGTTTTCAATAAACATCTTGTTTAATCCAATACTTTAGCGAACATGGATATATATTTGTACAGCATAGACAAGACATAACTTATGCTAAAATTTTACAAAAATTTGTGGAAGCATATTGTGAGCTACATAAAATCTAAGTAGAATACATCATGTTCAATAAAATGTGATTTGAGAGAACTTATTAATCAATTGGGATGGAAATTTGAACATTGTCTATTCATTGATGAGATATATATATATATATATATATATATATATAAAGAATGCAAAGATCTAAAACAATAAAAATTTATATATTTTTGAATACTTCTCTTTGTGCTATTTGATTTATCAACTAAAATAGTTATTTTAATAACAAGTTATGATAATGTTGGGATTTCAAACAAACAAATATTTTAAATATTGATTTTTTTTAATAACTCTAAAATTCAATACATTAAGTTTGAAATGTTTTTTGGTAGTTGCTAATGTCACCACAACCATTTCTTCAAGACTCAATATGTTTATATATATATATATATATATATATATATATATTTGAAACATTAATAAAAAAAAATGATTGGAATAAAAAAAAACTAAAGAAATATGTGAGATGGGTGGCAAGTTGTCATGGCAGTAATAAAAATCGTGGTGACACTAGCAACACCCTATATATAACAAAGTATTTAGATACATATAAAACTATCATTATTTATAAAATTATAATTTTTATGAATCACATAAATTTAAAAATAATATCTATATATATATATATATATATATATATATATAATTTGAATACATTTAGCAAAACTATTCACATTGAATGTATTATTTTTACTAATTTATTGAATATGATTGAGGAACAACTTGTTACTAAGCTTAAAGTGTAGCCTTACAGACTGTGGTTTAAAATATTCAGTTACCTGTATAGATTATATTGGGTATAAATTTGTAAATAGTTCAATATTCTGCTATCAATCATGGAAATTGTGTATGCAAAATAAGTTGATGGCATAATATACAGTCAAAGCAGCCTTTGAATTCTATATGCTGATTAATAAAACAAACTGTTTGTAATGATCCTGAATGAATGGCTTTGTAAATAGAGTAATGGTCTTGAAAAGTCTGTGTCACCGGATTCTTAGATTTTGGCTCTAAATTATATTTTTTTAGCTATGAATAATCAACTTTAACATGCCAACTGTATAAATTCAAAATAAAATACAGATATTAAATGCAATTTGAAAATGTAATTTCAATCAAGCATTTTTCAATTTCATCAATTCGTATTAAATTTCCTAACATATTTAATTATTATATTTATTTTTTTATAATAATAAAATTTAAATGAAATTAAGATCCATGTATTTTCAAATAAATAAATGATTGGGCTAGCAAATTGAAAATGAAACAATGTTCCCACCATCTAATTTCAAATTTCCTATTCCACAAACAATCCTTAATATATGTTAGATAATAATCCTTGCAAAATAATGACTTTGAAGATTTTGATAGATTTTAAACGAAATTTTAATATCAGCTCTCAAAATGTGATATATATATATATATATATATATATACATACATATATGCACTAAGAAGAAGAAAAAAAATATTATAAGGTTTAGTTAATGATCCAAATCTTATTATTCAAGAGATTATGCAAGACTCAATAATTTTTTTGTAAAACAAGCTTTCAATTAAGCATTTTTTTAATACAATAACTCCAATTGTTTTGAAATTTAAATATCTTTTTAAAGTATATAAATTTCATAGAACATCCTATTATATTTTTTTGAACAACTATTTGCCAGACTCTTAAACAATAAGTCATTCAACTACGAGAAGTGTGAATAGAAACTAAATCAAGACCATTGTTGGCATTGTTCCCACTTTCTTATGATTTTTTGAAGTTGCAGCTTGCAAATTTTTAAAATTTTTTTTCCTCATAGCAAAGAAATTTGGATCTATTATTTTGATTCACTTGTTTGTTTTGGTTGTAGATTATTTTTTACAAAGATTTAACTTTAATATTTTTGATTAATTTGATAGAAATATTTTCAAATATGAAATTTCACTAATACATTTATAAATTCGAATATAATTCTAAGAGTATTATAGTGTTTACTAAGTTGTAAAATATCAATTTGAAATGCTAAGTTTCTTAAAGTCTTGACATGGTTCAAATTATTCAAAACATTGATAATATTCACAAAAAAAGAGAGAATCCAACACCAAAACAGTCCAACATCATGCATTTTACATGTATTATAAACTCTACTCCTTTATCTCTTTATCTTCACAATGGCATGTATTATTATTAATCAACTATGATTCAAAATTAAATATACATGCAAATAAACTTTCAGTTGTTTGTGGTGAAGCATATTCTTTCACATTTATGTTTATTTGCACCTACACAATTCTAATATGGCTGATGTGGCTGTCACCATTGTATTTGGTTTTTATTTATTTAATTATGATGTAGTTATTTAACATTGCATCTGTTACCAGCTCTTTTAAAGTTTTTTTCTTTGTTTTATTTGTTTCTGTATCTTTTTTATTATTTGAATTATATTCATTTCTAGTTCAATATATTTTTTAACCAACTTCCTCTTCTTCAAAATAAGGCTTGGCACTAAATGTTCAAGATCTCATATCTTATTTGCCTTCAAACTATTGAAATCATCCTAATGTTTTGTATTTTTTATTTTATTTTATTTTTTGATCCAACATATGTAAACTTATTCATAACAAATTGGTATACCCATCCTATTCCTTCTATTCATTCTTTAGTTAATTATTCAATTACATCCAAATATTCCTATGTCTTTCTATTACAATTGCCAAGGCTCCATGAATGGCAAATCATTCCATAACAAGCAAATGAAGTTCATTTGTTTTCAAAGAGAGAATGGTGCCAAGCGTAAAAGAATTGTAAGTTATTTTTAATATTTACATCCATAGGACTAAAAGTACAAGAGATGAACCATGATGCTTTTCTCTCTTTAAATTTGTCCTTATACCAGTGGAAAATTATCAACTTTTGACTATACTAAGATAAAGCTATTTGCATCTTAATGTCATGATTCTCATTATTGTCATGGATCCACAATTGCAATAAAAACATTGTAATGATAAAGTGTAGTTCTCAACAACAAAGTAGGTATGAATTAGAAGGAAACAAAATTCACATCATATCATCAAATAGGATGATTGAAAAAATGTATATAGTATATTTGAAATAAAAACTGAAAGGAAATGTCACACAAAGACGATCATTCATTAATTCAAAATGATGTCTCTTGATATAGAAAAAGAGTATGGACCCACATCTTTAATACATTGAAATGTTATAGTGGAGATCATCAACATCGAGTTGATCACTCACACTTGGACAATTGGTGTAAACACAAAAGGAAAGCTTAAGAAAGCAAAAGACAAGATTTGATTAAATCTGAGTGGACATTTGTGGAGAATTATAGACCAACACCTAAAGTTGCTTTTCTTTGTTGTTTTTTCTTCAAAATGGTGGCAACCCTACTTTCAACTTGATCTTTGACATTCTTCACCTACAAATCTTTTGCTCTTCTCCATCATCATATATACAATCCATTTCAACACAAAGCTTTCTTTTTCTTATGTGATCACAAAAGTCATTCATTATTATAATAGATAAAGTTTTTGTAGAATTATATGTAGATTAATGAATACTACAAGAATAGCATCTCCACTAAACTCATTTCTCAATGTGCTCCAATTTCAGAGGTTTTAATGACAACTTTGGACCCCATTGTTTATTCCCATGTAGATAATATATCAGATTTTGTTTCTTGTTTGCTTGCTTGGTTGAATTTGCTTGTTTTATTCTCTATTGTCAATTCAACTTTTTAAAGTAGGGGAACTTTAAGAGTTGGCTTGAATGGTTGGCTGTAGAAGGCAAGGATTTAGGCAAGTCTTCAAAGCCATGTGGAAATCATGATTTTTTTTGGTGAACTCCTTTAGATCTCCAAACAAACAAACAAAGGCTTGTGTTGGGTGTGGCTTTTACTTTTTCCCTTCTTATTATTTTGTCTTTAGGGGACAAACAGCTTATTGAAAACACAGTTTATTTGACAAAGTTGACTAGTATAAAATAGGAATTAATGAGATAATATATATATATATATATATATATATATTGTGTGCATGTGGATTGTTTGTTGGGTTGATGTGCAACATTTGGAACTTTAAAGGTAAATGCAACAAAAATAAATAAATAAATTAATTAATTAATTAATAAAAAAACACAAAGGTGATAGATGGTTCAACAAGAGAATATGAATAAGACATCAACACTAAGGTGGAACATTTCAATTATCAAGACACCATGCAAACATTGTTTTTCGAACAACATGCACACAAGGCAACCATTGTTTTCATCCAATGTGAAGTTTGACCCACAAATCCATGCCAACACAACCCACAATGCATTCCTAGACACTCAGAAATAAACAAAAACAAGTGGTAACAAGTTGACGCAATCAACACCAGAATGCTTTTCACCACCTCCACAGTCATCAAAACCAGCATAAAAAACACCAACCACACAAAAAACCCTAACAATTATAGAAAAAACCAACAAAAAAAAAAGAAGTTTATAGTAAGTACAGAGTTGAGAAAATGGGGACCAAAGGTCAGCATAGACTTTGGCAGAGTCCAAGAGTCAGCTTTCAAGGTACCAGTGGATCTAGATTCTGCATTGTTTTTGTTGATTCTCAAATAGTGCTATTCATTGCTATTTTTACAACATATATGTTTTTCTTCTCATTATCATGAGTATATTAAAATTGGGGTAAGGAATCCACAATGATAGAAGAGACAGTGATGTATTTGCTTCCCACAAGTGCAGCTCCAAGCTTGCACGACATGATCGGCTGTTTTTGCTTGATGGTGACTATGACGACGATGTTGTTGATGATGACGAGGAGGTGGAGAGATGGAGATGGAGCTGGAAGAAGAAAAAGGAAGAGGAGGAGCAGCCGAGAGATGGCAGTAAAGGGGAAGGGAAAAAAAAAAAAACTTGAAGGGGGACGCAGCGTGCTCAGCGGTGCGAGTGGGCATGATCAGCAGTAGATCCTACACCACGTTGCCGAAGCAGTGATGAAAGGCACCGGAGATTCTTGCAAGAGGGGTGGGGATCGGAATCATGGAGGAGGAGGAGGGGGAAAGGATTTTCTGGCAACGTGCCATCTCTTTCGATCTCTGACATACTCACTCTCTCTCTCGGAGTCGATCGAACAAGCCCAAAGTGACGCGCTGGCGCTTGCTATTTCTCGCTTGACTTCTCCACATCGCCACTCTCTCTGCCGTGCTTTTTTGCCTCATCTGCAGGCGTAACACTTGCTCATGCTTTTATTTCAGATGCATCTGGAATATAAAGCATTATTATTGGTGCGTTGTTTCGGTGATGACGGAATGTGTGTAGTCTTTGGCATGACGGAATGTTTTGGTTCATTGCTGGGGGATCGCACTTATTGATCCTGTAGTTGGGTCACTCGGGTTCGCCCCGCGGTCAGTGGCAAAGTCAGTGGGTGGGGTGTTCGTCGTGAAGGATTCTACGACACCCTAAGGGATGATGCATCCCATCATCCCTTACCCCTGCTATCTATAGCCCGTGGTGCTGTGCACACTTCATCTTCGTCGCCACTCTTCTTTTTTATTTTTTTATTTTATTTTTGTTTGTTTTTGTTTTACCCTCCCCCCGATGACTTCCTTGCATTTCTGGGTATTATCAAAGGTTTTCTTTGGGTTTTATTTTTATGGTTTTTTAAAAGGAAGTTATCTTGCTCACCTGGTTGCTTCTCCGTGAGTTGCCTCGTATTGGACCAGGCCGTGTTGGCGGAATCCTGCATGCTTTTGCGTGCGTGAACGCAACCCCCTTCGGTGTTGTTGAGCTTATGTGGACCGAGTGATGACCGGATCACACCATTGACTTCCAAGCAGACCCACAGAGTTCACCCTGCTCTGGAACTTTCCCTCACTTTCGCATGTGCTTAAATTTGCCCCGCGGTGGTATCCTTTTCCTGTGGTAAATATATTTTTTCAAACCGGTGTTTCACACTGCCTACGCGGGTTCGTCCAGTTTCAGTAAAAAACAATCTATGAAGAATGAGCGCCTTACATTCACGCTGCTTGACCTGTGGAGGTGCCCAGCAGGAAGCCAGGAGGCAGCAGGCGTCTCAGTTGCTGGACAAGTGTAAGATGGAAAAGAATAGAAGTTGTCAATGCACTTAAATTCTAATCGTCAAAAAAATTGCTGACGATCTGGAAACTTAGAAATCACTGCCATTTGGAAACCACCCCCCCCCCCTTAAATGGGTAGTTTTCTTTCCAAGTTATACATCCTTCATAATGTTGCTACACGCTGGTTTTGCCTGAGTCGATGGAATGCTCACGCATGCGAGGTCACTTGTGACAGAAATTCCAATGAAACCTGCACTGCCTTCCTGACGTAGTCATGAATTACAGGGGTCACGCTGCACCCTGATCAAGCCCACATGCTCTTCACCAACTCTGTGAGCTATCGCCCAAGGTCTGTTTAGTGTGTTTTTATTTTTATTCTCCTTCCATCCCACCGTTTCGCAGTCCTTTTTCATCAATCTCCATTTAATGGAAATTAAGCAAAGTCTCCTTAGGGAAAGGAGTGATCTGTTTGTTACTAAATGTTGAAAAGATATGTCTAGATCTGGTGCAGGGACTTATAGCCCGCCACATTCAAAAACAGGGGATTGGGTGCATAACTATTACTGAAATAATCACCGTTTTCCTTTCAGATTAGGTGGACAACAAAGCCATCACCTACCTTGTTTATAAATGCGGATGCCCGTAGCCCAAGGACTTTCCCTGGCCCTGCGTTCTGTCATTGCTTGTGTAGCACACTCCAATCTCTGTAAGAAGACATGTAAAACCATTACAGAGATTCGTTGTTTAAACTAATAGCAATCCCCCCTTATTTTAATGCTGAATCAAGTTACCTAACCTGGAGTCCCATCATTATTCAAACTCGGACGGAGGGAGGGAGGGAGAGACCGACAGAGAGAGAGAGAGAGAGAGAGAGAGACGCTTGAAAGGACGACGGTGGCTTGGGTTAAAGTTGGAGCCCAAATCCTACTCGCCTGCAACTGTCCATGATTGACTCCTTCACGCTGCCTGGAAACAGAAGGGATTGAATGTGGTGACTTGTAGGACAACCCAATTAATTCAGTCTCATTTATCATCGTTACCCTCAACCCTAAGTTACCACCAAACCTTTATTGAAACCAGGAAGTTTGAATCTGAATGTTTCCACCTTCCGAAGCAGGCAAAAGTAACCCACAGGGTAAAGAATTCCAAGCACGAGGAAGAAAAATCCCACAAAATTTCCTCCTCTCACACGGTTTCTTATTTATGACCGTTGCTGAGCTTGTGGGGCCTGCGCTTCGGCGTCGGCTGTGCTGGCAGCCATGTCTCCGCATTCGCCCTTACACGTGGTCATCATTCTGTAGCGACGAGTGCCTGCATCTGTGGGTCTCGCATCAGCCAGCTCATCGGCTGCTGCTGCATCTGCTGCTTCTGTTCTGGTCGCCAGACACCACGAGGCGGAGATGGAGGCCCCATCGGGGGTCAGCGACGATTCTCCCAGAAGCTATTCCGTGATAGTCCGGCATTGCGTGGAAAACCCAAAACCCAGAACCATATATTCATAAATAAAAACACCACTAACAGTAAAAAAAAAAAAAAAAAAAAACACAAAAACAAAAACAACACATTACACGGTGGCTAGAGTGCTAGAAGCCGCGGAAAAGTCAGTGTAGACTGGGATTTCTTTTGAAAACATGCCATGCCAAACCAAGCACGGCGATGAAAGCAACGCCCTGGTACCAAGGCCCCTTTTTGCGAGAGTCACCACAGGAAGCTTATCTCTCCGCTGATCACACAAGTGACAATGCCTCCATTGTCCCATATCATTTGCCAGCATCCCACCCCGACCCCTCTTCCTCCCCACGAGCTGCCCATGCTTTTCCCATCTTGTGCCCCCCCTCATTCACTGCCTTACAACTTCCCTCACAAGCCTGATTGCAATAAGGTTGAGAGGTTAGCCTAAAGTTGAGCGTGAGTTTGAGATGTGTAGGTTGCATGATTTGAGCCCCTTAGTTTTCATGTGAGTTAGAGTGGGGAACAGACTTTTTGACTTGGGGCATCTGTTGTCACATGCAATTGAGTCAATTGTGGACTAAGAAGAAAAATGCCAGAATACAATATTAAGTAAATACTTGGTGGATAAAGCTTTGGTATTTTTGGGTTTTAATTCTCCTGGGTTGATTAGATGCTCCACTTGTGTTGTTGTTGTGTAAATGTGAAACAGAAGACACATTCACTGCTTAATGTTTAAAAATAGTGGCACACATGACACTGATATGCCAACAATAACATGGCTTCTAAATTTGGGGTCAATTGGGTTTTCCATGGAACATGAACATTGACTACTACTTAAATTTAAGCTTTGCTGAAGAGAGGTTGCTCTCACTCCATTTGACTGCAACAAAATTCAACATGGAATTATTTGGAGCTGTTGGGTGGCTGAGTAATATGGTTCTAATGATGATGTGGATTTGACATCATGGTGCTTAGCTGTTAAGAATGATGGTAAGAAGAAGGACCTTTAAAACGAACATGGCATAAACTCTGACATAAATTGCATGTATGTGTGAATGAGAAGAATAAGAACATGCCAAAATAAAATAAAATCGTGATTCTTATGATATAAATCTTATATACATTTCTTCTAGGATGGACTTTTATAATCCCATGTGGTTGATTGAAATATATATATATATATATATATATATATGTGTGTGTGTGTATAATTGGATCAAAGAAATTAAACAAAATTTCCCAATTTATCAAAATGATCCATATATTTTGATGGTTACCAAAGGATTACCTTAAGGCTTCCCAAATGTTCTATCCATGTTTCCACTGTATGTCCATAACAATTCATCCCAATTCAAGCAATTCAAGCAACAAAATCCAGATCGTTCTTGTCATTAGCACTTGGAGAAGGCTAATGACAAGAATTAGACACTTGGAGATGCAGAATTCACCCACAATAAAACCCGCATTATTCTAACTCAATGCAATTCATAGTCACATAGTTAATTTTAAACACAAAGACAGTTACATGGGAATTGAGCAGCTGACTCGACTAATCAACGGTCGAATGGAAAACGCTCACGAGACGAACGGAGCCGGGTCACGCAGAGTGAACCACGGGTAGGGCGAGTACACGTGGCTATATGGTGGGACCAGTTATGCACGAGCGAGGCAGGCAGACCTAATGAAGCGCCGGAGGCGGGCTCCCAGCGCGGCCTGATTCGTCGCCCGCTCGCTCGCTGGGTCACTTGCTCGCTCAGCAGTGAAATAGGAATCCTCGCGGTGGGTGGGGGAAGGTAGGTGGCCAGGCAGGCAGGCAGGCAGGCAGACGAGGCCGCCGTCGGCCGGTGGAGGGGGAAATGAGGAGGAGGATCGGTTCTTACTGCGCATCAGCAGGCGATGTAGGAGTGGCAGAAGGGGCGGGGGAGGGGAAGGGAAAAGGGAGAAAGAAAGGGAGGAAAGAAGGAAAGGGTGAAGGTGGGGTCAACCAGTCACGACGTTTGCGTATGAATTGCTGTTTGTTTCAAGCTGGGAGCTCATCGACGGGGATAGAAATTCCCTCTATCATCACACCTCTGGACCCAGCCCAGTAGTTGCCGGGGCTTGGAGCGTACATCCAATTTTCAACAGTAGCACTCTCGCACACACTGTCACTGTCGTCGGGGTGTCAGGGATTGATTCTAGAGGGAGAATTAGCACATGCATTAATGTTAGCCAGACCGGGAGGAGGCCAGGCATCGCGGGACCTTTTCGTGGAATGTGACAAGGAGGGCGGATGGGGGAACGGACAAGGTGTGGCGCGGATGAAGTGGGGAGAAAGAGAGTGAGAGGGAGAGAGAGCGAGGGAGAAAGAGAACATATGAAATCATGTTGCTTGCTCCTTGGTGGTCGAGCAGCGAGCAAGCGAACGTGTGAGTGTTTGAGTGAGTGAGTGAATCAACGTGATCATGAAGCAGTCTTGCTCTTGATGCCTGACATTTCAAACAAGGTTGAAACTTGAGTGGTAGTGGGTAGAAGTCGTAGAACAATTGGGTGACGAGCCAACGAGTGATGAGGATGACGATGGGGCTTGTACTTGTGTCGACCTGAGAAAGGGATACAGAGTGAGACAGATAGACAGACAGAGAAAGAGGGAGTGAGAGATATGGGGTGCCAGGCCAAGATGTTGTGCGCATCCTGCTAATTTCACTGCGGAAGGAAATGAGTCCACTGGTCATGTTTTATCATTACACGCCGTTCCCCATCTGTCTCCCCGCCTGCCTTCTGCAATTATCAGCCGTCTGTCGCTCGTATTCTTCTCTGGTACCGATGGTGCAGTAGTTTCTGCCATGCCTTTCTGTCTACCTTTCCCTTGCATCTCAATTCCGGGGGTGTTCTGAGTTCCTCAACTATATGCACCTTCCCCTCCGGGTATTACTACTTGCTCGTCAAGATCTCCACCAAGGCATCCTTACCTGGATCAACAAGGTCTTTTGACGTCCCGGTACTTCTCCAGCGGAAGGATGTGATGTGAATAGTCGCGAATTGCTCATAGAAACAAGGAACCTTTCGTCATAGCAGTGTTCCGTAACTAGCTTTTGGAAGGACGAGCCTCAGGTCGTTAAATATCAAGGGCGTGGGGATAGGATTGACGCTGAGCCTCGATTGTGTGCACCGTATCCTCAGAAGAGAGTAAAGGCATCTAGATTGGAAACTGAAGTTGGGATTAGTGAATACGCGGACAGGCATTCGCAATGGCAGTGCAATCGCAGTATCCGGCTAACGTCGTTCTTCCCGACGGAAGCAACAGGTCTTGACCGATCTCCTTTGAATTCTACATCCTGAGCGGCTTGTGCTACAACGGGCTTGGAAACTCAACTCTCATTGTCGCTGTTAATAGTCTCTTTAACGCAGAGGGGCTTGTTTCCGATGATCTAGCTGATTTTGTGCTCTGAATTGGATCAGGTCTAGAGCTGCTGGTGGAAACGAAGATCACCGCACCTTCTTGGCGGCGGGGCTCAATCAGAGCTCATATTTCGGGAAGTTCCAGAATCCTTCCCCTGTAGTGACCGGATCGAATCGATATCGCCTGTTCAACCAATGTGAGATTTTAGACACTAAAACCCTTTGAATTTATCTGCCCCGAATCAAATCCTTTTACAGTTAGTCGTTCGAGAAATTGGGGCTCACAAAAGTATCGGATGTACTCGGTTTTGCAGTAGTCAGCGGGCGGCAAGGTTACACGCAGCAGCTGGATGCATCACTGAACGGTGCTGACAAAGAGATTGCTGCTGCCCCTCTCTCGAATTCCCGCAAGAGGGCACGAGAAGGTGACGACCTCCGCAGTCAATGGCAACAGCAATGTCCACAGACACTGAACGTGTCCGACTTCCTCCAGACTGGCCCCGGATCTGTGGTTAATCCTCAATCTACAGGTGTTTCGACAGGTTTGCGGCTTACCTTCGAGGATGATCGTCTGCGCTCTACTTCGCCAGTTTCCACGAGCGGGAGAGTCGATGCAACGAAAAATTTCGTTTCCAACATGCCCGATAGCCTCTCTGCACCTTTGCAGCAAGATAGAGACGATGAAATTGAGCAACTTCTAAAGATTCAGGTAATCATCCCACAGTCATGTTGCACTCCACCCAGCAGCGCAATGTACAATAATTTTGTTTCTGCCACTCTATTTGTGACTGTAACGGAACCTTTCATTTACTTGAGTTATGAGCGTATTTCTGGCCGGTAACTTAATCTTCTTCATTTGTTCTGCTGTGGCTCTCTCAGAATGAGCAGCTTAAGTCTTTTTTCGAAGAGAAAAGACAGCGGTACTCTCGTCATCTCGTTGCAACAATGGAGGAAGGATTCTCTAGTAGACTGCGTGAGAAGGATGCTGAAATGGAAAAGGTGAAGCGCCAGAATCAAGACTTGATGAAGCGGTACACACAGTTCAATGCTGAACTGCATCACTGGCAAACGAAGGTTCGGGAGATGGAATCTATGGTGAGCATCTTGAGGACCAATTTGCAACAGGCACAGCAGCAAGCTCAGTTTCCTTTGAGCCTGAATCAAAGTAAAGAAGGGTGTGGAGACAGTGAAGCGGATGATTGTGCCTCGTCTTATGTTGATAACATCAACGATGCTCACACTCGAACCTTCAATGAAAACAAGGAGCTTCGGGAGCAGCGCACTTGCAGGGTGTGCAGATGCAACGATGTCTGCATGCTCCTTCTGCCATGCCGGCATCTGTGCTTGTGTCAGGATTGCGAGGGCCAGCTTCACGCTTGCCCCCTCTGCCGCACACCCAAGAATGCCAGCGTCCAAGTTTTCATGTCATGAGCTCCCATCTCAAACACCAACAAACCATATCCTCGGTGGGTGCAATGAGCACCAACATCAGATCCATTTATACAATTGTACACAGGTTTGTGTCTAGTTACAGGAGATTTTCACCCTTAGTTCTGGGGTGGTGACTCAGGTAGGGGCTTTAGGAGGCCGCACCTTTGCGATCGAAGGAAGAGCGAATGTGGATACGATTGTTGATGGTTCTCGGTGCATGTCAAGTTGCTATGGGGCCCGTGATGGCTCCCTGAAACTAGTCAGGGCGACTACATCACCGATCAACTCATCTTCAGTTAAGTTGTATATGTACCCTATTCGTACTTTTTTGTTGCTTTTTTGGTTTTTTGTGGGTAGTTATCGCTGAGTTACATTTTTGTGACCTCAACTTCCATGCTGATACGAATCTTAGCAATTGAGAACAGTTTTATTCCATTCTTCTGAACTGTAACCTACCTTCTTAAGGGTATGAGGGTCATGATCTGGAAATGGCTGCTGAGTTTGTCGAAGGTGTAGTGGGGACAATATCGAACCTCCTTCTAGGTTCAAGCACTGCCCTTAGAATTGTAGAGTTATCTAGAGATTTCTAGACAGTGAACGCATGACACTCTTGTGCATGCATTTCTGTGACGGTACACATCGAAGAGTTCTGCGACCAAATAATACTCGGTCAGCTTTTGTAATGACAATTTCCAATTCAAGTACCTTCACATAATTGTCATTGTCATTGCACTGTCGATTGTTGTGCCTAGGTACCACAATAACTCCCGTGCCAGATGGCTGACATGTAAACCCTAACATTCCCTAACACTCTTCTCACACAAACAACTTTAACCAGTAAGCACACACTCCATTCACTCTAATCATGCCGCAAACATGTCCACCATGTGCGAACAATCCAAAACCATACTTATTATACCCAACTGTCTACAGTACCCATTTACAAATAAACCATAAAACAGATTCTCCTCACAATTCTCCTCATTTTAAGCACACCGGATATTACAAAAATTACATCTACCCTACACTTCCTGCACAGAAGCACACGCTTTTATAGCCGATCGCGACAACCGCGTCAAGTATAGAGAAAATTAGTCTGTGAGAGAGAGAGAAAGAGCAATCGCCATCTCCCGAAAAGACTCTCCTGATTTCACCTCCACCACGCTCACCTTCTCACACCGTTGAAAGAAGCAAAGCAATTCCTGATGCCGTACGCCAGAAATAGCCCCCACTCCAGTACTGACTCCATATCCTTGCGTTACTCCATCTCCATCTCCACCCCAGGATAATAAAAAAGATGACGAGCTTCTGAGCTTCTTCACCTTTGGCTTGCAATCCAAGCTCCCCCACATTCTTCAAGCTGCAACACGTGTTGCAGCTAAAGTGGATCACATGTAGTGGTGCTTAAACCTTCATTTTTCTATGTAGTTATGTAAGCCAAGTGTCACTGTTTATCAGTCACCCAACTGGATCAACCGTGTCAGTGCAGCAACCCTGAACCCTAAGCCCTAATTCTAAACCCTAAATTCTCTTCCTCACCATCTTTTTTCTTCTTCTTTAGTTTTAGTTATAGGCTATTATTGGCATATTGACTGGTATGAAGGTGAGAGTGTGAGGTGCTTGGGCAAGGGTGCCAATTGTGCTTGGGGGCCAACAACTCCCCCTTATTCTCCCATCATGGAGTTTCTGTGAGATCATCAATCATGTATTCCAAAATGAATAAATGAGGATAAGGGATCATGTGTGATCAAATAAAATTGCGGAATCATTGGATCTTTTGGGCCATCTTGATTGGCTTCTTGGGTTGTCGCATCCCATGATGGTTTGTTGATTCTCATAATTTCTTGAAGCTCTTGGTGCCATTTCATCATTCTTGTGTGTGTGCTTTTGTGGTAGTTGAAGTCTTCATAGTCTTTGTTAATTGGTGTTTTTCTTGTTATTATCCTTTTTCAATTATGACATAATGTTCAACATTATGATTATAAATATTGCTAATGTTACTACAATTTTTGCTTCTGTCATTACAACCTACTACACACATTTTTTTAGTTTTTTTTTTTAATTTTTTAATTTTTTAGTTTTTTTAATATTTTAATATTTTTCAATAAAAAAATTATGTTTAATCAAATGATTTGAAAGATATTAAACAAAAAAAATCTGATTGGTTTGAAAGGTATTGAACAAAGATGGCATGTAGTGGATGAGAGGTTGTGATAGTAGTAGCAAAAATTGTGGTGACATTAGCAACATCATATATGTATATATATATATATATATATATTATTGTTGTTATCTTGAATAAAGCACATGTTTTTGTAAGCAATTATATTAGTTTTGAACTTTGTTTTTATACTTGATAATACTTGATTGTGCTTGGAATCTGACTTTTTGAATGAGTTATGGATTTCTACGATACAGATTTTTTAAAGTGGATTTTTTTTTTTTTTTTTTTTTTTTTTTTTGGAAATTGACAATTTGTTTTTGTTTTGTTTTGAATACAAATATATGTCTTTCAATCCAGTGATCATTTCAAGACAGTTCGCATTTACGGTTTTAGAGAATACTTTGAATCACAAAAAATTAATCTGTTTCTTATTTTCGCAAAATACTACTACAATATAATACTATAATGTAATATTTAATATTTAAAATTTGATATACAAGTAATATACATCTCTGACGAACCTTCAACTGCCATGTCTGTTTTTGCTCTATTTACATGTATCCACTCAAACATATGAATAATTTTGAGTCCATTATGTTTAAGTTGATTAATAATCTATAATTGTCTAAAATTTATCAGAAATAAAAATTACTATCATTTTTATTTTTTCTTATCATTGACTTACTAGAATTTATATTGCATACACTTATTGTATATAATATTTAAAAAATTATATTTAAAGATCACATTTAATATTAAAAATCAATCATTTTTTGATTCTCTAATAATATTTGTATATAATTTAATGACTTCTTTTCATATACAAAATAATAATTCTTTTGAATAAAACTCTGGTTTGATTTTAACTTTTCTAATACTTGGGCTTTGACATTTTATTAGAATATGCTATTAGTTTGAAGATACATTCACAATTATAAATATTCTCATGACTTATATATTTTTCTTATTAAATTTATATTAAATTTATATTATTTTTTATTATTTAAATTTATTAAATTAAATTATATTTATATTTGTAATTTATCATTACATTATTATCAATAATTTAAATCTAAAAAAACGAATGATAAATAAAATTCAGAATTATATATATATATATATATATATAGAAATTATAAATAGTTATAAATAGTTATAAATAGTTAAAAGACTATTCAATTATTTATAACTAAAAAAATGATTATGTCTAAATCATAAATCATAGTATAATTTCAATAGTATAATCTAATTTTAATATATTTTCTCCTATAATCCTAACCCTTATAAACTTAAGTACCAATTTTTTTATGTGTAAGAAGTTTTTATATATATATATATATATCTACTTCTTTAATTAGTATTTTTATGAAATTTAGAAGAGATTTGATAAGAATCTAATTATTATAAGTAATTTCTTATCTATTACTAGTAATACTATTATCATAGTGCACAAAAATTATTCTTTATAATTCCAATTTATTTCTCACTTTAAATAAATCTCTTCTAAATCCTATGCAACATAATATTTTTCTTAGAACCAAAAATATAAAAATATTTGACTTTGATATTTTGAATATTTTTTTTATAATAAAATAAATAAATTAGTAAATGAATACTTGTTGTCTAAATTAAATTATAATGTCTAAAATTTATTTAAATAACTCAAATATATTTTTGTACTGTCTTACATTAATTATTAGATATTTTCTTTTAAACTACTACAACTTATAATAGTACTTGATCCAAGTATATTCTATGTATTATATGCTTAGTATAAAATAAATTTAGATTTCTTCTAAATTTTTTATAAAAATTCTATAAATCTTTTAGTAGCACAAGAATTTAAATCTATTTCTAAAAGTATATAGATTTTTTTACAATATTTTTTAATTAAAAAATAAAAATTATATATCTACCTTAATATTCTATTTTTATTCTAAGACCAAGAAAAATCTATATATATATATATATATATATATATATGACATATTTTATATTAGATAATTGATTAATTATTTTAAAATTAAAATTTATTTGTTAAATTGGTATAAGATTGCTTAGTAACCAAGTAAATAATTTTTTTTAAAGAATATTGTGCTATTGGATTAAAAATAATTGGACCAGAAACTTTAATACTTATATAAATATATTTAATTCTATTGTAGAAGTTTTACTTATGTAGAGTTTAATTGGAAAATCTACCAAATTAAAATTTTGTATAGTAAAGTTGCTTTTGAATTAATTATAGCTTAGACAATTATGTTTTATGGTTTCTTAAAAGCATTAATATTTATGAAAAAGTTTAGAAAATACAATATGTGTCTTATATGATTTAATATATCTTACACATAAAAATAATTTTGAAATGACTTTAGAGTATTTTAATTTAGACTATATTATCATTAATCAAAATAAAAGTGAAGGTGTACAAATAGCTAAATAGTATTCAAATCTTAGAAATTTATTCAAAATTTCTTTGATTCTAATAAAAAATTAAAAACAAAAAATAATTAAGATATATTTGATCAACTCAAAAAATAATCCTATAAGTTTGATGGTTTTTAAAAATATTTTATATGACCTTCTTGTTAGCAAATTTATATGAAATAAAATTTAAGATAATACTTTATCTTTTTAATATTTCTTTTGTATTTTAATCTTGATTCATAAATCTCTATTTTTTTGTAATTAAGAATAAATAATATATTTTATAATTATATATAAATAAGTAATTATTTGATTTATTTTTCTATTGATAATTACACATTAATTATTTTTATTTGACAAATTTATATAGCTTCTTATCTATGATGTATATTTATTATTATTATTATTATTATTATTATTATTTTAGTAGCTAGTATAATTCAAAAATCTATTTTAATTTTATTTATTTTAAAAAAATATTCTAATTTTTTTAATTATAATTTATTTTTTAAATAATATTAGAATTTAAAATCACTAAAATGGTGCTCTAAAATATCTAAAAATTTAGTAAAAAATACTATATATATATATATATATATATATATATATATATATATATATAATATTTATTATGGACATACAATGGAAGAAGATTATAAAAGATTTAATATGGCGGATTTCAAAGAAGCCAAATTGGATTCAATTATAAATCTTCTTGAAGCATTGAGATTCAAGATAGAAACCTTGTCTAAGCAAAATGAAGAACTTTATATGATCATATATAATGGTCAAAAAGCAAAACCATCTTAGCCACTATTACAAGTCATCCTAGGAATTTCATCACCAAGGTCTATTTCATTAGAAGATGTATGTATTTGAGACAATAATTCAATGTCAATAACAAAAGAACCAAGAATTAGCCTCTTAGAAAAGTTTGATAGAACTTATTTAAAGTTTTGTGGCTCTATAAATCAAATATGACTTATTACTTTACTCCAATCTCAATTGTATTCTATGAATGTTTCTTGTTTTGGTCTAATTAGAACCTTGCTTTCAAGTTAAGTTTTATCTTGGTTTGCTCTATTATATAAAAAGAATTCTTCCATAATGCATATATTTGAAATATTTTTGATAGTATTTGTAGAAGCTTTTAGAGAACATAATAAGATTTGTTCTACCACAGCTAAAATTTGAGCCCTTTGATAGAAAATTAATTTTATATCTATTTATACTTTAAAATTTTGACATTTAATATATGGTATTAATTGGAATGAAGACACATTGATAAGTCAATTTTATTAGGGATTATAAGAGAATATAAAAGATATAACATTATCTATATGTGATCTTTAAACTCTTAATAAAGCCATTAATCAAATTATAAAATATGATAATCAATTATTTCAATATTGACAAGAAAAACATCCATTGCTTATATTATAACTTTATATCAATTACTTGGCATCTTTTACATCTCTCAATCCTAACAAATAATTGAAAGTAGGCAATATGCAAATTGATGTGATTTGCTTTTTTTAAAATTTCTTTTTGAGTAAGAGAAGAAGTATAAAAAAGAGTATAACTTGTGTTTGTATTGTAGAAAATATGGCCACAAGGCTAATAACTATCACAAAAAAGCATTAATATGCATATTGAATGAAGAGTGCAACTACATCATCAAATGCTTTGCATGAAAATAAAGATATCTAGCTACAATAGGAACTATGTGGCTAGATTCTTCTACTCTACAAACTTAAAAAGATCATATATTATCATCTAATCTATCTCAATATTTTACCATATCAATATATTTAAATGTCCAAAAACTCAAAACTCTTGCTTTAGTAGATTCAAGAGCCTTTACTTATTTTATTGATTTAAAATATTTAAAAATTTCTAAATTTTTTATAGTCAAGAAATCCAAAGCTCTTTATTTAGAAATCATATATAATCAATCTTTATTTTTTAGAGATACTACTTATGAAATTAGTCTATTAAAAAAATATTAAAGAATCATAGTAGTCAAATTATATTTTTTTATTATTAGATCTTAATCTAATTCCATCATTTTAGGATTTTCTTAGCTTAAAAAATATAATCTATATATACATTAGATATCCTATAAAATAAAATTTTCTAAAATATTACAACATGTTATTACTAAATCTAATAGAAAATATCATATACCTTGTAGATCTAAAACCATAAAGCCTTTGTTTATTGAGTTAGAGCTTTTATGAAAGCAACCAAGAAGAACACTCTTTTTGTTATTTATATAACTCTAATATTTAAAGTGGTGTCATGTCGTAATATGGCTACAAGATAAAAGAGCAAAAAAAAGATATATAATATAGAAAAACTTAATTAAAGACTTAATAATTAAATTATTTTTAAAAAAATAAAAAAATAAAAGATAATCTAAACCAAGTCCCAAGATACAAAACCATGTGCTTATGGTAGATCCAAGGTTCTTTTGTTGATTGGAGAGTGAGATTAAAATTAAAATTTGATAAGGTATTTTTGATCATTGATTTCAAGGTTTTTGAATTTGTAATGACTTTGTGAGAGCTATGCAAAGTCAAGGTTTTATTTGAATGACTTTGATTATTGAGAAAAAAAGTGGATTCATATTTTAAAGAATTTTATAAATATTATAGTAGATTTACCAATAAAAATTTATAGGTTTGTGAATATAATTATATTGAATGTTTGTTATGAATTTTAGCTTAATAAAATAGTTAAATCAAAGGTTATTGGAATTTAAGTGAGCTAAGGTCTCAAAAATTAGATTTTGAAGATCAATGATGATTTTGGTGATCTTAAATAATCTATCAATTAGATTGGATTGGTTCTTTTTGGAATTGATAGTTGACTAAATTTTTTAATATTTTTGTAAAATTTTAGAATATATAAATGGTGAAAAAAAGAGCTATTGATGTTAGAAGATTGACATTAAGATTGAAGAAGGAGAAGAACTGATACTTGAATGGATTAGATTTTTTTTTTTTTTTTTTTTTTTTTTTTTTTTTTCCAATTTGGTTGTTAGATTCTTGATTAGTTGTGAAATATAAGTTTACCTTCCATAGCAAAGTACTCAATGCATTTTCAAATAAGACAACATATAATATGATAGCGGCAAATACTCTAACAACCTTTTCAAAAGAATACAAAGATTTTCAAGATGTATTTGAAAAAAAGAACACAAATATCTTATTAAAATATTGTTTGTACTATTGATCTTTAAGATGATACACAACCACCTTTTGGTCCAATTTACAACTTATTACAGAATAAAATTACAACATTGAGAGAATATATTGACAAGAATTCAACAAAAAATTATATTTGACATTCAAAATCTCATGGTAGTGCACCTATACTCTTTGCAAAGAAAAAAGATAGATCTCTATAGATATACATCAACTATTGTAGCCTTAATAAAGTGACAATAAAAAATTATTATTCTTTGCTATTGATATTTGGACTCTTTGATCAATTGAATTAAGCTAAGATCTACACCAAAATAGATCTCCACAGAGCTTATAATCTAATATGCATCAAAGAAGGGGATGAATGAAAGATCACTTTTTATACAAGATATAGATACTTTGAATACAATGTCATGCCTTTTGGCCTTACAAATGAGCTATCTATTTTCTAATATTTGATGAAAGATATATTTTGTGAATTCTTTGATGACTTTGTTATATATTATTTGGACGACATCTTGATTTATTCTAAGACTCTAGAAGAGCATAAACAACATACCCATCTTACCTTACAAAGATTATAAGATATTAGACTATATGCCAAATTTAAAAAATGAGTATTTTATAAGTCTCAAGTGGAGTTTTTTGGCTATATCATCTCAAATGAAGGCTTAATAATGGATTTGAAGAAGATTACAACCATTAAGGACTGGACTACTCTAAAATTGGTATATAATGTCCAATATTTTTTTGGATTTATAAACTGCTATAGGATCCTCATTAATAATTATTTTCAAATAGTCACTTTACTTATACAATCAACATATAAGGATAAGCTTGAATAGAGATCAAAAGTTGAAAAAGAATTTAAATGCTTAAAGATAGCATTTACCACAATCCTTGTTTTTATTCACAAAGACTTTTGTAAGCCATTTTTTATAAAATTGATGCTTTGGACTTTATATTAGAAGTAGTCTTATCACAACTTAAAAGAGAAAAGAAACTACTTCCACTTGTATTTTACTCTAAAAAATTCTTGGCTATAGAGATTAATAATAAGATCTACGACAAGAAATTTTTTGCTATTGCAAATTCTTTCCAAAAATGGCACCATTTGCTTGAAGGTACTTCACATCTAATGACCATATATACAAATCACAAGAACTTCAAGTATTTTATTGTTAACCTAATTTGAATATATCTTTATTTCATTTAGACTTCAATATCATATATTAAATCAAGAAGCAATAAAGATTGTTAGATGTTTTATCAAGACAATCATATCTTGTGCCAAAAGAAAGAAAGGTAGTATATAATTAGCAATAGACAATACTCTTGAAATTTGAGAAATTTTATATTTGATCAACTTTTGTATTAGTTCTAGTGGATTTTTTATTTTTTGATTAAGTTTGTACAACCTTAGCTAGAGACCCTCATATTTTTGATATTACATATTATTCTAGCAATATCCACAATGATTTAAATAAATTCAAGTTTAAAGATGGTCTCTTCTACTTTGAAGAATGTTTGTATATTATAAAAAGACCATTGTACCTTTGTATTCTCTAAATGCATCATGACTTTTTAACTACAAGATATTTTGAGTTCAATAAGATATTAGAATTTATTTCTAAAGATTTTTGATTGTCTCAAATATAAAAATTTGTCAAGAAATTTATCTTCATTTAATATATGTTTTAGATCAAAAAATCTTCAACATTATTCATATAGACTTCTTCAACTTTTACAAATTTCAAAACAACCATGGCCTTTTATTTTTATAGACTTCATCACAAATCTCCCACCATCAAATTTCTTTTATATCATATATGTAATTGTCAATTGATTTATTAAGATGGCATATTTTATCTTTTTCAAAAAGACCATTATTAGTAAAAAAATAGTCAAATTCTTTATTAATAATATCTATCAGTACCATAGATTACTACATGATATTATATCAAATTGAAGACTACAATTTGTAGCTAAATTTTGGAAGTCAATTTTTTTGATTCTTTAAATAAACATCAAGCTTTCTTTAGCATTTCTTCTATAAATCAATAGCCAAATGGAATGAATCAATCAAATCTTGTAGCAGTACTTAAGGTGTACCATCAATTATCAAGACAATTAGACATCTTACGTGTCTCTAGTTGGATTTGCCTATAATAATATGATTCATCTATCTATTTAATAAATTCTATTTTATTCTAATTATAGCTACTATCTAAAATTAGATATGATATCTATTGGTAGATCCAAAAATCTAACAAAAAATTATTTTACAAGTCAAATTATTAATATTTGAGCTACTATAAAACTTCAATTAAAAAAAGCTCAAGTACATTCCAAAGAATCAGTTAACATGCAAAGGAAGAAATAACTCCTATTTTAAGTTGGTGATAAAGTATGGTTGCTTTGACACAATATAAAGACTAGTCAAATATTTGATAAATTGGACTACTAAAGGTTGGAACTACTTTTGACTCAAAAAAAAATTAACTTTGTTACTTATTGATTAGAACTATTAGCATCCATGAAGGTACGTCTTGTTTTTTACATCTCTCTTTTGGAATCTTGTAAAAAATCAAGCATATCAAAAAAAATACAATTGCCATTGCTTTATATTAAAGTAGATAGCCATGAAGAATTTAAAGTCAAAAAAATATTTGATTTAAGGTTAAGGTGATGATAATTGGAATACTTTGTGCATTTGTGCTATTACAATATTAGTGAGTGCATATAGAAACTAGCTTCAAACTTAATCAATATACTCTAAAAGGTATAAGAATTTCATTGAAAACATCCTTCTAGATTTAAAATAGCAATATATATTGAATAATACTCTCATTTGACATCCAAATATGATGTATTATAGACTTTGCAATTTTTTGTAAGAGAGGTGGAAGTAATTTCAAAAGTTTCAAAGTTCAACCTTCATATGCATACAAACTAGTAAATCCAAAAGTAATTCCATTCCACCTTAAGATTGCAATATGTCTTTGATTTAGCTTGTATAATCAAATATAGATAGTTAAAAAGACAATACCATATCAATTAGGCTAATTTAATTGAGCATTTTATATTATCAACTTCAAGATAAAGAACTACCTAAATCAAAATGACATCACAAAATATCCAGCAGTTACTTTGTGGCAATTATTACTAAAGTAAAACTTATCTATATAAGATACCTTGAAGCAATTTTTGAAGGATATTTTTGCAATGAAGATATAAAATTCAAGCTTAGTCTATGGTAGAAGGTATTAATTACTATCATTAATTACAAGGACTGATAAATATTTTGACTTGCAAAAGATAGCTTATATCTATAACAGATACCATACAATACATCTTTGACTTCCTTTGCTTTTGATCAACTTCAATTCTATCCCTCTTTGTAGAACTTAGAGCTAAAAGAAGAGATGATGTTATGGACATACAATAGAAGAAGGTTCTATTTAGTCTTAGAAGCTTCTAAAAGGTTCTAGAAGGTTTCTATTAGTTCCAAAAAGGCCTTAGTAGGTCCTAGTAGGTTTTAAGAAGGTTCCAAAAGGTCCTAAAAGGTTCTAAAAGATCTTAGATGGTCATAGAAGGATCTTAGGCTTGCTTAATCTCCAAGCATCAAGAAAACTCTTCAAGGGGCTTCTTTGCACCTAGTATATATAAGAATCAAGGCTAAGGGGATCTTTAGTCTTAACAACACAATCCTTGTGGTTTAACTTAAGTCTTTTGGTCTTGTTCTTGTGTCTTATCGTAGCTCCTTGTTTATAATATAAAAGTGAACTTCTTATATTTCAATTCTTTAAACTTTTGGAGATTTATTTTATTTAAGTAGTATATCCATAATAATATCTAATAAAAATTAGCCTATTAATTGGACTTAATTAAATTAAATTATTTATTCTAAATACTATTTATTCATAAGAAATTTAAATTTTTTTGAAGATTTTAAGATTTTTTCTAATTAATATATTATATAGAAAATAAAAATAAAAATAACTAATTATTATAATAAAATATATTCTATTTTTTATATTTTCAATTTAAGTAAAAATTAAATCATCTCAGTAGTAACTAAATTATATAATTGAATGCATTCAAACAAATTATAAAACAACTAATTGTCTCATCTTATTTTTTTTAATTCTTTCTTTCTTTGTTTGTTCTTGTTTTTTTTTTAATTTATTAATTTAAAAGTATTATATTAATATCATTAATTTTTTTTTAAAAAATAAATTTATTAAATTAATTATTTTTATAGTAAATAATTAATATAATCAATTAAAGTTTTTTTATTTTTAAAACTAATATTTTTAGAATGTATCTAAAATATATAATTGGTTGCTTTTTATATTATTTTATTTTATTTTATGCTTTAGATTTAAGCTTATCTATGGATAAGTATATTACCAAATAAATATATTATATAACTTGAGTTTTAAATTAGTTTTTAGAAAAAACAAATATATATATATATATATATATATATATATATATATAAGTTAAAATTGATATTAATTGATCTAAATTTACTTATTTCTTCCATTTAAATATTTTTAATATATAAAATCTACTATCATCTTTCTAAAGTAAAATCTTATATTAAAATAGATTAATTGTTCTTTTAAAACTTTTTAAAAGACCTTCATAATTATAAGATTTTTTTAAATTTAAGAAATTAAATTATTTTTGTACAAAAAATAAAAACAACTTCAAAAAGTAATACTAATATATATTTGATAAAATTTTAAAAAATAAAATTTATTTACAAAATCATCTATTTGTATTGTTGTTTTAACAAATAAAGCTTTAAAAGATTAATGCTACTATTATAATGGCCTTACAAACAAGAAATCTAATACTATAACAAAAAAATTGAATATAAGACTAAAAATAAGATAATATGTTGATTGCTCCAATACTTATGTTAGCAAGACTAAGTTGATTCTTGTTGTTCTCATTAATTATATTATATTAACTTGACTCTATAGAAGCTTATTTAGAAGATTATTTTAACCACAAAATATTTTAGAAGTATAAAGAATCTCTTATAGATATTTCTAGAAGATTTTTAGATATTTTGAATAATTACAAAAAACTAAAGAAGCTTCTAGAAGACTATAGAAGATTCTAAAAAACTTCTATTATTCTATATTAGATTTAGAATTTTGTAGAGTGTTTAGAAGGTTGACGGGGCTTCTAAAAGGTGTATGAAAAGTTATAATAATGTCTAAGAGATTCAAACATGTTTTATAATGTTTTAAAATTTTATTATGTATTGTTGATAATTATTTCTTTTTTAATTATAAATTTTAATTATATTTATACTACCTCTACACTTTCAATTTTATTCTTTAGTTTTAGCTACAAATTTTTTTAGAAAAACTAGACATCTACATTGATACTCAAATATAATTGTTCAAATGCTAATATTGACTTGTTTTAATTCTTAAACTAAAAAATTGACATAAAATGGATCAAACTCTATCTTTAGTTATACTTGTTCAAAGTCTATTTAAAATTGTCATTTTATGTGAAAATTTTATTTTTTATTATTGAAAAATTTCTTTTCTTATTAAATATTTTTTATAAAATAATCTTATAATCAATATATTTGAAATATATTAATATTTTTCTTAAGTTCAAAAAATCAACCTATTTTAACAAGGTGTCATATTTAGGTGATATAGATAGTTATTTTATTAATATTGTAAAAGCCAAAATAGGAGGGTAGTAAATATTAAAATTAATATTGTTAAGAAAATCAAATTTATAATATTTTTATAAAAAATAATTTATAAAGTAAAATAGAAATTAATCAAGTTCCAAGAAATCAGTATAAACCAATTATATGTTATTGTGGTTTATTATATACTATATTTATAGAATATAAGTTTAATTTTTAAAATTTTTTTGAAATAATTTTTTTTACATATATATATATATGTAATTTCTTAATATCTAAGAAGTTTTTTAAATTTATTTTTAATTCTTAATAAATAGAATAAATTATCTTAATACATATTATTTTTTAATTTTTAATTAATTAAGATGTTTTAAAATTAAATTACTAAATTAAAAATATTATCTAACTAAATCTTTTCTACAACTTAAGTATTTTTAAAATTTGATAAGTTTTAATTTTAAATTAGATTGCTTTATAAAATAAAAAATATTTTATTATTTTTATAATCTTCAATTAAAACTTATAGCAAATTTTGTGATAAGTATTAAAAAAACAAAAGTCAAGTGATATCAACTATTATCTAATGTAAGTATATTGAAGTAAGTATAAATCTATCATTTCTAATTTTAACATAAAGTATAATAAAAAAATAATAAATCTAATTTTAAAATGATCAAAAATAAGATTTGATCCAAAAAAACAAAACATAAGTTTAATAAGATATTAAATAATTTTTATAGTTTTATTTATAAAATATATATTGATAATAAATAAATTAAAAAACTTAAGATTTATATTAAAATTGATTTTTAAATTTTTTTATTATTAATATAATTTTTAAACTAATTCTTAACTTAAATTTATTTCATATAATATGTTTAAAAATATGATTTATATAATAATTTATTAATCTAATATTTTTAAATCTAAACATATTAGATCAAATATTTAACTTGTTAATATTTAAAAATATTATTTTAATATATTATTATATAATTTATATTTATAAATTATATTGATATATTACTAATAAATATAAAAAATGATATTTTTTTAAATATATATAATAATTAAATATTAACTTACTTAATATATTTAGTAATTAGAAAAAATATTTGTAAAATAAATATTATAGTCAAAATTTGTGTTTTTGGTTGTTATTGTGTAATTATTGTATTTAACTTTAATGCATTATAATGAAGAAAAAATAAACACAAAATAATAATATATGTATTATTTTTTTTGTTTTTAGATTATTATTATTATAATACCTTTTACAAGTTTAATAACATGTGTGTATGTATATATATATATATATATATATATATAAACAGATATATAATTTTTATTGGTGATATTAAAAAATACACTTTAACTATCTTAATATTTTAAAATTATATAATTTAGGTATTCTTAAAATTATTTTATAAGCACAAAAAATCATATTAGTAATATAATAAATAGTATATGATATAATTTTTTATAATATTTTATAAATTAAAAGAATTATTTCTTAAATGATCAAGTTTCTAAAATCCTATACAAAAAGAATAAGAAGAAAAAAATTAAAGAATTAAAGATTAATCCAACAATTAAAAATGAATAAACTTTGGTATTACTAAAAAAAATCAAAAATATATTTTTTAAATTCCTGATATTTATTCACTTATTAAAATATTTATTATAATAATTATTTAATCTAATGTCAAATTATTAAGATTTTATTTGAAATATTGCTCTTTAAACTAGAATATATATATATATATATATATATATATATTAAATAATTTGAACTGTACTTTAATTTTTACATATTTATATATGTAACAGTAATTTAACTTATAAATTAACCATTTGTATTTTTTAATTGGTTTGATATTTTTGCAGACAGAATTTTAACAACCATTAAATTTGCTATCTTTATACACTTTTATAATCTAATTCGTACTTTTCTAATTTGGGTCTATTCACTAATGAAAATTGATTTCAAAAAAAACCATCACTTCAAGATAATAAAATATTTATCTAGTTCATAAGGATTATCTAAACATGATCTTCAAATCATCACTTTGACCCACTTTAAAAAAGACAAAGATACTTAATACTTCACTCTATTTTATTTTACTTCTTTATACATTTCCAACTCATAATTTCTCAATCAAACATAGGACATGCACAATCCATGCTTCGGAAGACAAACCTCCACACTTGCAACGACAAAATCTTCACTTGCTGAAATCAAACCTAATATCACTTTTAGGGTTAAGAGTTTAGGGAGCAAAGTTGCACATCTATCCACAGATAATCACCATCTTCCAATTGCTTCAGTTGCTTTGTGGCAAAGGAACCCCGCTTCTGATAAATGCATGCATCATGAGGGTCTTAGTTTGATGACTTTTTCCTGCATCAACGCTGTTTTCAATCAACTTTACCATGTGGGTAGTCTTTGTTTTTTCTTCATTGTGTTTGCAAATCCACTTCATTCCATCAAGTGGATGCTCACTTGGGTATTGTCCATGTTTTCGGAGGTAAGAGCTTGAAGTGACGCTCAGCAGTGTTTTATGCTTTGACCCAGCAATTGCTGATCTCACAAGCTTCAAGAACCTAATGCTTTTTTACAGTTTTTGAACAAGAAGTGGCAGATCATGAGAAGAAGCTGGTTAATGGAAAGCAGTGGAGTGTGTGTGTGTTTGTGTTTGGTGGAGATTGCAGTGCAGGAGTGGAGCTTCGCTGCAGTGATGTGATCACACCATCTTGTCGTGGTTCTGTTTGGGAAAGATAGCGAGGGGGGGTTATGTTTCTGCAGAATGCTTATCCATATTTCTGCCAGCATTCTATCTCCCTCAAATCTTCACACCTGATTTTTAACAACTTCGTATGTCTGCAATGTGTGCTGTAGTAGAAGTAGTACAATGCTCCTGCCTGCAGATTGCCTCCGGATTCTTATCAGCTCTGGTGCTGCAGAGTCATATATAAGAAGGGAGGGAAGGTAGGGTCACCCTATGACGGTGGAGAGGACAGCAGCCTTTGGATACTCCCAAGTGATGACCACATAACCATAACGTCTACGTGCGGCTGCTTGTCCCTTGGATGCGCCTTGCTTGCCTGCAGATTTTCAGGTCTGATAGGGGTTGGGGTGTTGTCATTGTTTTTTTTTTTTTTTTGTTTTTTTTTGTTTTGTGTGTGTGTGTGTGTATTCAATTGTGGTCTATTAGTCACAAGGTGGTCAGAGTTCCAATTATTGTACAAGCACAACACGGATGGATGCAACTCCATGGCCTGACAGCAAGCCGAGATCATTGTGTCGTCATTTGGCTTCATTTCAATCTATTTGTCGTGGTACCCTTCAAGGCTGTATGACTCCTTCCTTCCTGATCGCTGCATGTGCTGATGGTGTGTTGATTGCACTTGGGGTGGGAAATGTTGGAGTCTCATAGTAAGTTCCATGATTTGCTTGCTTGTTGTAACTTATACACAGTTAGTGATTGGAAACTTGCAAATTCCCTCTCGTGTGCAAGGTCTCATGAATTTCTTCCTACAACAATTAAAACCATGGTGTGTGCAAGGTGCACCCAATGGATCCGAACCAAATCATACCACGCAGCAGTCTGCTATGAAACTCCCTCCCGCAAACATTATAAAGCCAGTCTTGCTGTAATACCACAAGATTTCGTTCTCAGAGAAGGGAAAAAAACAAAAAACAAAAAAGATAAGCTAATTACCTCAGATGAGACTCATTGTTGCCATCTGTGACGTGCCTAATTACTTCTAATATACTGATATCAGCAAAGAAGAGAAATGTCTGGGTTGTCTTCTTATATCAGAGCAATTTTATTTATGCAGATTTTTTCACTTAAGCTGTGATGGAATGCAATTGTTGACATTATTTCTTCTGAATCTGTCGTATGTTCATACATGTGACAGTATTCAACGCAATCGCATGTGACTGGAGATATCCTGTAGCCCTTGCAGATGATAGGGCATGACTCACAAGCTGATTTGCTAAAACATCATGACGATACAAACGATGCTGAACTGATTTCGTTGCATGCTCTCGGTGATCAGGCTGAGGTGCGAGTAGGGGTTCCATCAGCACCGAACCCTTCATCACTTAGGAATCCCTGATGGTTGCAATTCCTCGAAGCCCATCAGCTCATAACTGCGAACTCTCAACGCTCTATCTTCGGGGAGCAGGCGCCTGTCTTCACAGCAGTCGTTGCGGCATTACCACTGCAGCACAAATTCTCGTGAAATTTCACACTTCAAACCCAAAACCTGAAGACACACACCTTTTCCTCTCTCTCTCTCGCTCTCTCTCTCTCTGAGTGAAAGGATTCTTTTCTCCTCAGACAGCATGTGCTTTGTTGACTTCAGATTCTTCATCAGCTCCTTCTTCTTCTTTTTTTTCAACTTCCTTCTCTATTCTCGCTTCTCAGCGTGGTTCTACGGAGTCTAGAGTCCAAAGCACCGTCTGGTGACCTCATATTGTGGCAGTTGGTGTCAGTGGCAGCAACCCCCGCGGTTTCAGTTATAATTGTCCATGGCGCAGCAGAATTTGTCCGGTACTGAGAGTGGGGGGATTCCTTGATTGGAGTGATTTGAGATTGGCGATGACGACTGGGTGTGTTTGGGCTTGGGATTGTCTGTGTCTCTGCAGCCAGCCCTGCACCCACCCACCCTCGAAGGCTGCTGATTCTGCTGCGGAGCCAGAGCGTGTCAGAAATATCCAGTCTTCTCCTCCTTCTGCTTCATAATCTGTTGCTGCTGCTTCTGCTACTGCAACTGCTGCTCCGCTCTAGAGCTTCTGCTCCGCTTCGGACAAAGGCCCAGACTCAGAAAGCTGCTGGTTCAAGACCCCAGTGTGAGAAACTCATTCATCCGTTCGACATTTTCTCATTCATCCGTGAGTACATCCGTCCACTTACATCTATCCATTCTCTGACCCCTTAATCCATCCGTCTGCATGTCTGTCTGTCTGTCTGTCTGTGTGTGTTAATGATCCATGAACTTTGTTCGTAAACTTGGTTATTGCTCACTAACCGCATCCTGGAACATGCATGCGTTGTATGGAATTGTTTTTGAAATTAGAATACGTGAATTATAGTTTAGTGAATTCAATTTGTATAGGAACATTATTTTTCTTTTGTATTTTTGGAATATTCAAAGTTTGGATATGTAATTAGATGATTCAATTTTATTTAAGCCAGTTTATTGAATAAAACTGGTGTTTTTTTGAGTTAATGCATTTTGGATTGTGTATGTAGTGTGATTGAGAAAAAATTACAAGTTGGTGTACTTTGGTTTTGTATGGTAAAAAGCGTTTTTTCATTTTATGTCTATGTTGTTTTGAAAAAATGGGAGTGTCATGTTCTATTACATTGGATCAATAAAACATTGAGCCCTGAAACGAGAAAACAAGTTTATTTCTGATTTTTTTTTTTTTTTTTTTTTTTTTTTTTTTGCAAAGCTACTACAGTAGATGAAAATAGTTTATCGATTTTATGCGAAGATGACATTTATTTTCTGTTTACAGGATATCCATAAATATATCCTGTTATTTTCTATTTAGTTTATTACTTTTATCAGAAATAAGGATGGTAATATATACAATACAAGAAATCACAATCTGTTTGAAAGAATTATGCCACTCATTTCACAAGAATCCTTTTATACACTTATTATTTTTTGGTGCAAAGTTGTCTATACTGAGACACTTCTTCACGTGAATTCTTCAAGGAATTTCATCATACCATCATCGTCGTCGCTTGTACTTATTTTTTACTTCTCTTATTATCGCTATTATTGGATTTTTATTATTTATGGAATAAAGTTTTCCAAATACAGTGAGTGCAATTACATCCCTCTGGAATGTACTATGCATGGAACAACGAATAGCCTGTCGATTCATGGCATATCCACGTGTCCAAAGTAAAGGGGGCAATACGACAGGAAGCTCCTTGTGAAATACGGGCAGCTAAGTCAGCACCCCCAAAATAAAAAGACAAAGCATCTCCATGCATTGGTGGGCCCCAATGCGCCCTTCTCAACAAGCGTGCAAAATAATTTCATCTGTTCATTTTTTCATTCATCCCTTCGTGGTTCGAAGCAATGGGGGAAGTGAGGGTTCGATATTGGGATCAGAAGCTGTTGGAACAGAAGCTGACGTGATATTTATGTACGTTTCATTCTTTTTATTCCATTAAATATTAAATCTCCGATTGACACGCCGCAAGCAGTTAAACCTTTGTGATATTTCATGGGATTTCACTCAAAGGGAACCATCAACTGCTACTTCTTATCTGCCACGCGGTCACCCTTCACTGAACCCACCGCCACACCACCCCTTGGTTAATCCCACGTGGCACCACAGGTCGGAATCCATGTCATCCCCTTGGAAGTCACATTTCCCTTCCTTTGCCTTGGTGAACAGTGCTGCGCATTGCCAGCTCGACAGTCCACGTCGGTCACAGCCCAAGGCGCCGATTCATGTTGCTGTTGTTTGTTTAGGGTTTTCCTTGGAGGGGAGCCCGCCACCTCCTCGAACCTGTACCTCAAAAAGGATCTTGTGGTTGCTTCCATTCTTTCATTGCTCTTTAATGACCGACTTTTGCCGAGTCTTTGAGGCTTGGCCGTTTCTTCATTCATGAGCGCTCCCTCGTCAATTCAAAGTTTGACTCGTTTTGCGCTTGTCACTCTCTCCCAGCCATGATCTCGATGCTGCTGTAAAATTGCAGCAAAAGAAAGCAAAGAAACTTCGCTAATTTTTGTGTGTAAATCCGGGATTGCGCGTACTAGGAATACAAGCTTTCGCACGGCGTGCAAAGGGAGAGTGGCCGTGATCTCCAGCTGCGGATGAGCACAGTGAAGGCTAAGAGAAGTTGTCCTTCGTTCTTATCCTGTGGTATGAAGTTGGAGAAATGGATCCACCAAACCCTGCCCCCAGGACACAGAGGTTCTCCTCGCTGTCTGTCTCCTTCTGATGTGCACTGATGCAACAGTCCACTTCATCTTCTTCCCTTCCTTATTTACTGACTTCCTCCTCGGAAACTCCGCCAGGTTCCACCTGCAAATTTCACTGCCCTCAGCGTGTCTGTGCGCGGAGGATCAAAGAACTTATACACCTGTGGGCTATGTAAAGCTTTCGACATTCTACTCGGCGATGGAGTACATACGTAGTGTTCATGCCCTCCAACGACGCAGTGCTGGATCCTCTCCGAAAACCTTTCTCCCTGTAAAAGAGCCCTCCTCTGAACCTATTTTTGCTCGTAGCTGTTTTCGGCATCCACTTCTGATGTGTCCGATTGACACATGTCCACATGATGGCAGCAACTTGACTCCCACAGCCTCCACATCCGCGCCAACCTGACACTGTGTGCCACCAGGGTATGGAACCACAAGAAGGATAAGCGGAAGAGACTAGTCATCGAACTGCACCCCATCTTCAAAGGGGAATCAAACTCCAGGAGATTAACCAGAGGAAGACCAAGAGACTAAGCATAAGCTTATCAAATAATGGCGGCTCATTATTGATCCAAAGCCTCAGTTCCAACAGTCATCCGATTTGTCAGAGGCTTCCAGGAAAACAAACCAACACGACAAAAACCGAAAACAAAAAAAAGAAGTAAACAGGGAATATAAACGTGCATAGGATGTTGTCAATTCTGACTTAACAAACCTCCTGCAGTTCTAGCGGTCTGGTTGCCAATCCAGC